>JAVQKC010118127.1:0-13481 GCA_036025475.1 Philypnodon macrostomus
CATTCACGCACACCAACCATAGCATATATCGAACAACGTGCCAATGTATGAACATCAAAGAAAAGGGCACGGCTGAAACACGGAACTAAATATTCGTTCCCCCCAGTCTTTCTGACATACAGTGAGTGCATTTTCAGCCACAATTATCATATATTTCTACTGTGTCTGTCCTTGCGCTTATAAAAAAAATAGATATAGAGCTTATTTTCTCTTTAGGCAAAAAAACCTAATGTTAAATGTGTGATAAAAAATACAGACGGTACATTGCAAGACATGCTGTTAGATAAAGAGCTTTACTGAGCATTACTATTTACTTACATAGCTTGGTTCTACCCAGTATTTCATTAGTGATTGTGGGCTGCTCACATCTTTCTGTCATCATACTAAATAATGCTGAGATCAGGTTTGTTGAGCTAAACCAGGTGAAGATTGTGACAAACTAGAAGCCAAAGAATGAGCTCACGACTAATTGTAGCACTATGCTGGTGATTAAAAATAAATAGCTATTTACAGAGCGTATATTCCCTTTAGGCACAAAAATGCAAAGCTGAATGTGTAATAAAATAGGACACATTAAAAAGGCCTAGTTGAGTTATGAGAGGTATTCTTGCTGAGATGGAAAACTGCAGTAGTGTTTGGAAATCTGGGAATATGGGAGTAACAAAAGAGGAGGATGGGGTCTAGGGCGCACTTGTGGCTGCAAAAAGAGAAAGACCAGAAGCAACAAATGAGCGAGTCCCATTTCATCAGAAAAATGCTTGAGCCAGGAGACCAGAGAAAAGCATTAGGCGCAATGAGTCACAGGGAGAGGCTGTAAAAACACTTTTGCTGACTGTACCATCTCAACAGAATTAAAATTAGAAGCAAGCTGACTATCTTAAACATATTCTTTATTAGTATTTTTTAAATTGATCTTCAAGGATTTTCACATACAACCATAGTGTTTACAGATAATGGATTGAAAAAAATGCAATATCCAATGAATATCAATTGGCATTTATGTGGGCAAGCATGCCTAGCGGATGCCAGAATTCATTGACTGGTTTGAGATGATAGACAGCCATCAGAACCACTGAATGCACAAGATGACCAAACAGCAAAGCAGATGGGCTACAGCTGCCAATTAGTTACATGGTCTACCTAATAAATTGGCCACTAAATAAACACTTACTGCATTGTTCAGTTAACTCAATATAGCATTATTTACTCAGGCCGGAGCGATCACATTCATTTTTGTTTCCTTTTAGACTAATTAAAGTGACACATTCATTGGAAACAATCAATAGTGTTGTAAATCAGTGCCACTGAGACATTATGCACTTTGTCACAGCAATTACTGAGCAGCTGGTGGCAAAGCATATGAGCAAGTCTTATGTCGATTCATTTCTTAATGTCCATCTTAACTGCAGGATACATTAAACTCCAGAGTCACTCCACACCAGTCAGATCTATAGCCCAATGGTATATGCTATATTGAGGCCTTTGCTTTCGGTAGCTTTACAGTTGTTTGTCTCTTTGAGGCCCTCTCCCTCCTTGCTGGTCAGGTGGGGTCTTTTCTCCTATAGATGTAGAAAGATGAACCCAAGAATGTTCAGCTTCTGAGAATGTTAGCGCCTCAGCATACAAGATTACTCAAATGTGTGAATGAAAGATAATAGTACTTTAGATATATTTTTGGACAGGAAATAACATTATAAGGGAAAGAAAGCTCATAATGTGAAGTTAGCAAAATATACCTATTTAATGTCCATTCTAACAGTATGTAATGTAAAGTGACAGTTCATAGCATTAGATAGAGCAAGCCATCCATAATGAACAGAGGGCATGGTCTTATCTCCTAAACTAAGATTGGCTCTTTCTATGGAGCTGGATAAGAACATGAAACAATCAGGCGACTCTTCCTGCCTGGTGTGACGTGTTTAGTGCCCAGCTTCCTCTCGCCCAATGAGCCAACACAGAGGTCAATGTGAGTCAACCCAGCCCCATTGTGTGGACTTATCAAAGAGATGCTTGTTCATCAGACAAACCAGTGACTATGTGAATAAGAGGAAAAATCCACCGGGCGGAAATGTGCTTAAAGTGATCATATTATGCCTGTTTGGTGCTTTTTGAATTCATTTTGCAATTTATAATTTAAACAATGCAATGCTTTCTCTCTGCTGAAATTACTAGGTGCATCTCCCTTTAAGGCCCTCTTTCCCCCTGCTAGCCACACCCAGCCACCATAAGGAAAGTTGTAGCAAGATGAGCTTTTTTTTCTTATCTATAGAGAAAGCTGAAACTCAGAGTTTTCAGCTCCCATAAAACTCGAAAATTACCCAAACATGCAGAGTATGGTTTTAACAATGAAACAAGATACATTTTAACATGGTAGAGAGCTCAGAAATGTCCAGTTAGCAAAATATGTCTTCTATAAATTTCACGATCATTTGGTGGGTTCAAACTCTTGGTTTGGAAAAGCCTAGCCAGGTAATCTCTTCTTTTGTCACAGTGCTATCAGCAGCAGACTTCCCTGGCCTGGCTATAAACCCCCTTCTTTGAGCCTTGACTACATCTAGGGGATAAAAAGGTGCATGAGGGAAGAAGAAATCTCCGGGCAAAAGCATATATAGGATTTAGAAAGTGTGCGCTCTTTCCTGTATAATGACCATCGGGATTCACAGCACCACTGCCTTTAATGGACACCTAGGCGACACGCTTTATTAGCTCTGAAAAACATTATATGCCGTTGAAAACAGCCGGCGGGGACTGAGATAAATGTGATTTGAACATCCTGAGTGTATCCTCGACTAAGCACCTAGCAAGCCGTGGGTGAGTGGCCGAGTGGCTGCTATCTATGAAGCCCAGCTTGTCAAACACATACCTTTTTCCTCATTACCTGCTCGGAGTGGCCATTATTGTAGGGAAATAGGGGGAATGCGAGATAAGCACAAAGAATCTTTGGGTTCAGCATGCACAGCCGGGCCTGCTTCCTCCTGATAAAAAGGAAGTGTCAGCAGCAGAGAGGCCCCTAGCTTCCTGCTTATATGCCAGCTGACCCAAGCCTAGGGCACCAGCTACTTCCTGGTCTGGACCAACAAACAGTGAGGGTGAGTAGACCTTAAAGAGTGGCATTTTGTAGGCTTCTTACCATGTTATTAAAGATATTTTTGGTTTGATTTACGAATGTTTGAGTAATCCTGTATACCGAGGTGCTGATCTTCTCAGGAGCTGAAAATGCTTGGTTACACATTTCTATGTAAATAGGTGAAGAACTTGCTACTTTTCATTGTTTGAACTGGCTAATCTGAGCATTTAGAACAAAAAAGCAATGGCAGCTAAGAAGACATTTTCAAAAGATTATATCAAGTTATAACATGTGAAATACAAATCTAGAGGTAAACAAAAAAGCCATAATTACTCTATGTAAGAGTTTCAAATGCGTTATTGCCGAAGAATGCTGTGGAGCGCTGTTATTTGATTTGGAAGAGTTCCACACTAGTTCATGACCTAAGCTCAGAAAGCCCCTGGGCAGACTGTATCAAAACCACAATGTCTCAACACCACAGTGACATAAAACACTAGTGACAGATGTACCAACACACACCTCACTGTCTGTGGGCTTTCAATATATGATGAAAAATGCATCTTTTTCTCAGAGTAAATGATTTCTGGCCGCTGAAAAACGGAATTAATTTTCTCCTCGTCTCTCCTGACAACAAAGATGCCAAACCCATTACAGTCCGAGGTCTCTGCATCACACACATTAAATGAAGGGTCCTCTTGCAATCGAAAAAAGCAATTTTCTCATTGAGCCAATAGATACTCCATTTAGTTCCAGCTCTCTGCGGACCACTGCTGTACCGAAGCTTATGCATGAGTGGGGAGTGCAGACTGATGACCTAGCTTCATTTTCCTCTGAACCTATCAATATGGATAGATCTGCCCTAAAGGCTTAATGACCAGAATGGAAAGTTGAGGATAGAAAAGAGAAGGGATAATTAGATGAAAAAAGACCACACAAAGGAACAAAACTATATTATCCTTGAAACATGTGCAATAAGGATACAAACACAAACTATATAGTCAGTCATTTTTGTTCATGATGTTCAGCCCTACGGTAAACAGGATTAGCGTTCATACTTTGCATTTCAATACGGCCAATCAGCAAAGATTGATTGTTGAATGTAAAAATGATCCCCTAATTCAAGCTCTATTATAATTTCAGTGTTCAAAAAAGAAAATTTTCATAAAGCTGCAAAAACAATGAGGAGAAACAATGACGGTGGGAGTATCTAAATTCAACAAAATGACCAAAAAATATGCAGAAGCAGCCTCATTTGCAGCTTGATATAAGGAAAGAGTGAAGAAGTGAAAGTCTGAGGGGGGTGTTAAGGTGGACTGGGATCAGAGACACTCAGTCATGTGTGACCATAGATTGATTAATTTCAAGATTATAATGAGTGGTAATCTGCCAGATCGGCCATGTCAAGTCTAGAAAGCAAGTCATGGTACATATTAACCAGGACTAAACTAGGACTAAATGAGGACTAATTCGGAAGTCGGTTTAAACCAGGACTGAACCAGGTCTGAAGCTCTAAACCAGGACTAAGCTAGAAGCAGGTGTAAAGCAGGACTAGACCAGAGAATGACCAGGATTAAACTAGGTCTGAACATTAAGCCAGGTCTGAACAAGGTCTAAACTATTGTATATTTCAATCTATAGAACCAACCACTCAAAACCAGCACTAAATCAAAATGACTTTAGGCATGAAACCACCACACATCTCTTCACACCCTTCCAACAAGCACTGCATGACAAACACCCAAAATGCATGATTTTTCGACTCGTTCCCATTGTTAACGCTTTAGCTCTGGCATCTCAAACGTGCGAATAGGACCAACACATTATATAGAGCTGCTAATTAAATGAGTGCTCTCCAGTTGCCAGTGGCAAGTCTCACACCAGGTGTTGCAGGTTTGTAGGTGGAATAATTTCTAGCTTTACTCAATGGAGATTTGGATTGCTATAAACAGTCAATAGCTGCTTTTTCTAATTACTACCCACTGAGAAAATACATACAGAAGGTGCATTGTTGAAGCTAACGTTTATTCCTGTATTATTATAGAGGAGGTCTGGCAAAGCCTGATGTTTGCAGTTGCATCAATCTCTCGGCAACAAAACTATTTCCAAACACTTCATGGATAAAGCGAGTAGAGAAAAATGCTTCAGGGGAGTCATTGGAACATGTTTAGCCAAAGCATCAATACTCTTTTTGAATGTCACGGTAAAAATCTTTATAATAATGTTTATTTTACGTTTATTCAATTGGAAGCAATCAATGAGAAAGGGGAAGAGACACCTTTTGTGGTAGGGCTGAATAATATATAGCAAATCATTTTTTGTTCTAATATCATCAACACAGTATCTGTATAGCTATGTATCGCAAAAAAGTACATGTATCGCAATAAAGATGTGGTCATCATCTGACAGAAATTGACAGAAATATTACATATACTCTCTCTTTAGACCTGCTTTACACTAACTCTTGTTTTATTACCGGTTTTGTCCCAGTTTAGACCTATATAGTCCTATTGAAACTCGATTTAGCACTGGTTTAGTCCCTGCTTAGCCCAGGTTTATACAGTAATGTATAATTTAGTTTTCAGGGGATAGGAACACGTTAGGGGGTTGGAGACACCCTGAAATATTTTGCTGTAATGGTATAGTGGTCCATTTCATGTGGACATGATATGATTGTCTCATGCTCCAGCCATCAGGAGATTGGGAGCTGGACTGAGTGGTTTTGACTTTAGTTTGGGGCAAAACAATACAGAGCTGCACACCTACCCAGACACTGACTTGTGTTAATGGGTCCCTGGGAGCCAATAGCCCCCCAGCAAAATTCCATCCGGTCTGCAATACATCCCTGTTTTTTGTCTAGTGTGCAAAATGTTTTCACACTGTCCAACTTGAGTTAACTTGCTGATGAATTAAGCTGAAGTTTTGACAAATAACCATCTCCCCTATGCTCACCAGCCACAATATTAGGAACACCTGTTCTAAATGATTTAATCAACAAACAACACGGCAGCAACTGGATTATAATTTAAGTTGAAGATTGAAGACAAATGTATTTTAAGTGAATAAACAAAGGCTTTTCATATAGAACCATATACAATATTTACATGGAATGGTCAGAATAAAGAGAAAATATCCAGTGAGCATCAGATAACTACTTGTTACCACCAAGATCTGCAGATGGGCAACATCTTTGAAACAGCGGCAGGAAGCATTAAGGGCCACTTTATTAGGTACAAAGTCGAACAAAGTGGTGAGGATATTGAGTGTCTCTCTTTATCATGCTGTGTGCTTCAATGGTGATCATCATACTGACATACGGGTGATTTGTCTCTTTGACTGATACAGGGCGACAGTGAACTCGTGCCCTACAGCAAAGGTAACGGCGTCAGATGCACCCATCTGCTGACCCGCGCATACCCCCCGGGGCCTGTGTGACCGCCTCCTCTCACGCCGCTGATGGCTGGAGCCCCCGTGGGAAGACTGCCAGCTTCACGACTGACACACATCTCTCCAAATACCAAATGACCATTCAACTCAATAAGCACTTTAAATTGTGAGCTAAAGCATCTTGAGTCACTAGAAAAGACGTGAATTTATTGCCGGGTTTAAACAAGAATAGCGACCCTGGGGTTAACACACGCTACGAGCTTAAACAAAGCGCTTAAATAACTTAGATTTCTTGTGCTTCACGCTTCATTTCGATGTTGTTTTCTCCGGGAACAGTGTGGCCAAAGTTCCAACAACAAAGTAATAAGCGGGGAATCAACAACACAGCCCTTAAGCGTTCCCTCAAAGGAACAACGCTTTAAGTTACGCGTCCGTTTTAAACCAAGAGCCACAAAATTGAGCAATTAAACTGTAGTCTATCTTGAAGCAAAACAGTGAAGTAAGAAACACTTAAAACATCCATTACTCTTACCTCAAAGCGCAGCTCAGTGTGAAAAACCCCGTGACAAGGCTGATTCCCCGAGAAACTGTCACTACAAAATCTGCGTAAAAAGCCTTAACAATGTCGAGTTGGGGGATTAAACTAGCGAGCGTCTGTCAGTCTGGATGTCCACGGGGGAAAGATGTGCCCGGCAGCGTCCAGCAATAAATTCCAGCGCTCCTCCGAGATCTGCAATCCCAATTTGGACAAGCATGCGGTGTAAAGGGGAGACTGGTATGCAAACAGTTTGGTGAACTCACTGCGCTCGGAGCTGAGCATCCAGCAGCTCGGTGGCGCTTCTCCAATGGGTGGGGCGTAACATTTGACGCACACGCCCCCGTTAACGTCCTCGACACTCTCACTGGTTTGTTTTACTGTGAGGACATTAGAAGCCTTCTGTTATGCTGGCCCTCTGCTGAGTGTTTTACTTTCAGTAAAGCCAAATACAGTAAATGTAGGCCTATAAAATGTTTAGAAAATTCTATTAAGTAAAAAAAGTCAGCTTTGTTAAATTAAGGTTTGTGAAGTTTTGAGAAGCCAAGGATCAGGTTATGTATACAGTATTAAACATACATATTGTACAATGCCAAATATGCAAACTGCATTTTCTTGATGAAGTCTCACTCATGACGTGACATACAGCCACAGATGAGAATGAATAATAGAATTTCTAGTCTATTGGTGTGAATGTAACAAGTAATCCCCAAGGGACCTTTTTAGGTTTGCTGAACTGACACTTTGATAGTGACTAGATCTAGTATTGATACATACAGTGATCATGTCAAGGGTTTTACCAATGCTGACACCAGCCACCTGTCAACTAAGCTGTGAGTTAGGATAGTAGTGACATGGGTTATTGTTTGTACTCCTTGTTAATAATTCAAGCCTTGAGCCTCTTGCCAAGCGGAGAACAAGAGAAGTACTTTTGTTTGAGTTGTGTGTGTGTGTGTGTGTGTGTGTGATGTGTTCACTATTCCTCTGGTGCACCTCGTGTCACCAAATCTACTACAGATGGGGAGCAAGATAAGAGACTGATCCGTTTGGCTTCTCCTCTTGAGGTCGTGACACTGACATTCCCTGTGGCAAACGTGATACTTCCAACCCCCCGGTCCTTTCTTTTGTTTTTGCCGCTTTAAGATGCCTCCTTCAACTTTAAGTGCATTTCATAAAGTCCAGGACAGAGTTTAGGTTGTGGAGGAGAAGAAGAGGGAAGAACGTTGAAAGTAGTGCATTGAGGAGTGGGCCCCTAGCTAGCTATAAGTATCACAGGAATGGCTTGGCTCAAAGAAGGAACAGCTGCGTGGTGTTTTTCTTTTGGCTTGGAGTAAGAAAAGGTTGAGGTGAATCACTAAACCAAACTTACCCTCCCCCGTACACCCCTGTCCCGCTGTGATCAGATGAATCAGGGGCTGCTGCTGTTGTCCCATTAAAGACTGACACGGTCCAGTGACAAAACAGCACAATTGTTTAGAATTGGACTAATCAGTGATCGATCAACAAATAGGGTTATCTTTGACCCTTGGGTTGTACCACACAGGTCAATACACAGCTTTGGAGCAGAAATAGGACCATCAGTGGGTTAGGGTTAGGGTTGATCTGCAATTATTAACATTATCTGACAGTATTAGTAAAAGTAGACACAAAAGACCAGTGGAGTAACATAGTATATAGGGGTCCAGTGCAAATTTTCAGAATGGGCCCCCCCCAAAATTCTTGCATATTCAACTATTTAAAAACTCTACTTGTCTCAATCTCTTTAAATAGGCTACACTTTGCATATCAGTTGTTCCTCTGTTCATTACTGAATAAGTATATTAAATATGGATTTTTATTTTAGGTGTATTTCTGTAACGTGTAGCTGAATGAAAATGTCAAAAACCTGCGCTCTAAAGCTCTTGTTTATATTGCTAACCCAAATAACACAAAGGGCTTGATGTCACTAAGGGGCCCCTCTTCCTCTTGGGCCCCAGTGCAGTTGCCCTGGCTGCACTACCTGCTGTTACGCCCCTGCAAAAGAGTAACCACATTGACCAAACAGACCTTATCCAGCATTGGAACTTGTAGTTGTCTTGATCTGAGAGGATCACCATACAGCCACATTGTTTTTAAGGCATTGTAAAGAAAGCAAAATGTAAAAGCCCATGAATAGAAATGATTTCAAAGTGCCATTTTAAACATCTATTTCCATACATAACACAATGACCTTTACTTCTTTCCTGCTTCATACATTATGCATTTGAATTGAAACTGCAAAATCCATACCAGGCTGACTTTAGGGTGAAGGCATCTGGACATAGATTGAATGTTAGAAGGTACATCATCAGCTTTTCTGTCTCAATTGTTTATGCAGTATGATCTCAAAGCTTAAGCATATCCTCAATAATTCTTACACTATGTTTTCTATAAATCCAGAAGTAGATGTGTTGGTATTTTCAAAGCAATATTTAGTAAGTATTGTCCTTTGTGGATATCCTCTGATTTTCTTCCTTATTATACAGTGACCTTAAGTAAAGCATTTATCACATATTTTACTAAAATAAATACATACTCCAAAAGTTCTCATTAAGTTCATTGAATTCTCAAAATAGCTTCAAATCATAGTAAATATAGCTTTGGCTTTGTAATTTCAAAATAATGGACAGATTAAAAAAAAAAAAGCTGGGAAGTTGTGAAAAACTTTATTTTGGAGCGTGTGACTGAACCATACGGGTATTAAGTCATAAAAGAGAGACTTTTGGACTGTGCCATGTTCATTACTTATACACAAACCACTTGAAACACATTGCAGGATTGTATGTCTTCATCCAAATTGTTTCCCATCCGTCCAATATCCGAGCAGTTGGCTGTGAGATGTATTTTTGAGTCCATGTAAATCACACATCACACACAAACACACTGATATAACTTACAGGCTGGTTCTCACATGCACATTCTTATTGCACACAAAACCATAATTCAATTTACACAGGGCTTCAATTTCACACACATCCCACCACGTGATATCTCATTAAACAGGCAGAGGCCATGCTTCAGCGGCTGCTCAAACACACACTAGGGTTAGACTGGAGGAATTTCACCCATAACAGCGCAGGGGTAATTGAATACTGTGTTTTCTGGTGATATGTTGTCTTTAAATGTTCCTTAATATGCAAATATATACTGCTTGTAAATGTAGGCTGTAATTGTACTTGTACTGCAGCAACAGCACAGCATTATTCCCAGGTTAAAACATGCGTAGGTCTTTGTGTCAGCTTGCAAATGGATGACTTGTACATATTATGTGTATTACTTGTGAAATCTTAACCAAAAAAAACATGTAAAATCCAGAACCTTTTTGTACGTGGGGTAAATCCTCAACAATAGACAGTTAGTTGCAGGGCTGACACAGAGACATACACTGAAAAACAACCATTCACTCAGTAGGGGCAATTTTAGAGTCACCAATTCTGTTAACACATGGCTTATCTTTGGACAGTGGGAGAAAGCTGGAGTACCTGGAGAACAAATAGTAATATGGGGAGGACATGATGAAAACTCTGCCTCCATGCATCCATTATAAACATATTTTAAATAATTCAAAAATAATGTAATAATGTAAATAATTACAATAATAATGTAATAATGTCAATATTCTAATAATAACATATTGTCTTCTGCTTCAGTGCATCTTATTATTGTGATGTTGTTCTCAATTAGAGCCCTCCAAAGGCAGGAGCCACACAATGAGCCCTAAAACGATCCCCTTAATTGTTCTTTTATTGCAACATTAAAAAAAAAGTCAGTGATTAATCAATTATTGTTAGATTCACATGGGCAAAAGTGCTATTAAAAATCCATTTGGTAAGTTTAAAAAGCTTGTGTGTGGAAGTCACAGCATGAAGACATGATCAAAAACACTGATGAGACTTGGTTTTATTTGCTTAAACAAACAAACAACATTACGGTGGTCTTCTTCCCTAAGTGCGTTAAGTTCCTGTCATTACTGTAAAAAATGTTGCTTCCCCAAATTACGCACAAAAACATAAACACAGATGCAGAAGCGGGGCAAAACCACAGGTGGGTAGGCTAGCCAAGATTTGTGCTCAAGTAAGACAAACATAATATTACTCAAGATGTAAAAAGAAGTCATCCAAATGATTGCTCAGTATTTGGTGAAAAACACACTACCGTACTGGTTTTTAGTACTGATACTGGTTTGTTACTTCAAAATACTATGACTCAAGAAGAATATATTCGAAATGTTACTCAAGTAAATGAATCTGAGTAAATTGTTGGACGCACCCTCTCAGCCTCAATCTGTCAGGGGGCATCAGTACACCACCATAACCCCCCCCCAATCTGGATCTAGATCAAACCCTGACAAGACTCATCTCCAAAATGCCCCAGGGGGAACCACACAGGCACGCTCTTGCTGCCTCTCGTTAAGTCTCCATTTTATTGTCTGAGTCATAATGTGTTTTTGCAGAAAGTATGTGTCTGGAGGCAAATCTGTTCCTTAATTGTCTTGGATCAGGTTCTCTATAATACTGGTAGATCATTTATACAAATCAACTTAGAGCGGATATGGGAATGGGTTCTTCATGTTTGGAGTTGTCCATGTGCGTTTAACAAAGTCTACCTGTGTTGCTGGAAAATGAACATGGTAAAATAATAATAATGTATGTATGTATGATGTAATATTTTCATAATTTGGCTGAGGTCTTAAAATATAGTAATTGCAGTCGACTGGCACTATCACTAGTGTTAATACGTTCTAGAAATAATTTACTGGATGTACTCAACATTAGTAATACTAGTAATCCAACGACAACTAGTAACAAAAATATTATTACAAAAAATAAAATAAATAAAAAGTACCAAACAAACTAAATACAAATGCCGCCAGAAAAGAAAGAGAGACTGGTCTCACACTGTGTGGGAGTGAACAGTAGTTGTTGTTTTTAGGTGAAGTCTTGTGTGAATTCATGTGTCGCCATCTGGCTCAGACTGGGCCCATCTGTCTAATAGAAAAAGTAGGTGCAGATACAAAATAGCAGCTCTCACTTATGACAAGTTTAATGAATAATCTTTATTCGAAAACACCTTTGACTTAACCACTCTTACCTGGCCGTCATCATGGCAACAAGCCCCAGCTTTAAAACCAACAGAAGATGCGTAAAAAAGACAATGCATGGCTTATTGTGGTTAGTATTGAATTGAAAAGAGTAGAGATAATGCATTTAGTGCTGCATATGTTTTCACTTTAATAATTTGCATTTATGCACCTGGTGAAAATATTAGCTAGCCTAGACAAGGTACTATTTTTAAAAAATATTTTCCCTTTTAACCCCTAGACAATAGTTTGCAAATATCTCTGTATATTATCTATTTCCCCCCAAAAAATAAGAATGGTTGACACCAATAGTCATGCTGTGGTAAAAATCACATCAATAACCCTTTTCCTTGATGCTTGTTTTAACTTCAACAGGGTTGTTTTGAATATATGTGCATAACTTAATCCATTGGAATGGTGTGATATAGCTATTTGAGCTCACAAGCAGGTCAATAGATCTATACATGCATTGGAGGTGTAGTGGCTGAGAAGTGTGTAAAACAGTGTGTTCAACACACATGCTACAACACGGTGTGTGGGGTGGTGGCCGGAGAGGCAAGGTATGGCTGCCACATCTTCATCATTTTTCCACAGGGCAGTTGTGGCAACAGGTTTTTCACTATCCGTGTGCGACTGTAGTAAATGAGTATCTATGAGGCAATATAAATCCAATGCATTTATTATTTTGTCCGGCATAATTTAATTATAATATTTTTCCTCTCTGCACACCTGTAGGCAAAGCTATACATCCCTCCTCCATGCACCACAATAATTATGAATGTGTACCTGCTGCAGCTCAGCCCGGTGACAGCCGCAGTAGAAGAAGCCCTCAGGTTATAAGAGAGTGGGAGGGAGGCAGAGTGTGGGCAGACACACTCTATGTCAATCTAACTGGAAATGTTATATGACTTGTCTTTTAGGAATTTTACACAACACAAACATCTGCAGGCGCTGAGATTAACCAGGTGGAGATAACTCAAGGAAGCGAAGAAACAGAAATGACTTTAGCTTAGTTTTGTAGACCCTTTTTGATGTACAGTATAAGGTACAATTGTGACCAGGGGCACAAGTGTCTGATTTAGTCCTGGTGTCCTGGTTTAGTCCTGGTTGATGATTAGTCCTTCTTTAGTACTGAACTGTATGTAGAACGAATCTAATGTAGACCAGGTTTGGTGCCGGTTTAGTTCTGGTAATTGATTTGGTTTAGTTAAGTCCTCTTTGAATTGGTTTAGATATTGTTTAGTCTTGTTTTATTGTCATCCTAGTTTGATGGTACCCCTGTTTTAGTTCTGCTTTAGACCTGAATTATATTTGGTTTTGGCATGGACCCCCCTTTTCTGTCCGGTCTGCTGGACGATAAGCCCCCCCCCCCCCTCTTGTGAAATGTCTTCTTGGGC
>JAVQKC010118136.1:0-24816 GCA_036025475.1 Philypnodon macrostomus
TGAATACACCATTAACGTTTGAACAATGTTGAGAGTTATTGTGAACGTGTTTAATAAAGTTTGACTGACTGACTTGTCTGAATGTTTTGTTTCGCTTAATGCGCCTTATGGTCCGGTGCACCTTATATATGAAAAAAGTTAGAAAATAGACCATTCATTTACAGTGCGCCTTATAATCCTGTGCGCTCTATAGTGCGGAAAATACGGTAAATACATAACTAAATAAGGAATTCAAATGTGTATGCCCATTTGAATATGCAAGGATATACAAGCAAATGACAACACCTTCAATGTAGTGTAATATCCCACTCTGCGATCACCCAAAACAAGAATTAATTTGACTGGTCTTTTCATTTAGGTGCAAATCAGATCATCCTACTTAGGACGCCACAACACCTCACCCTGCACTGCTCCTCTTACAGTTAACAGCTCCGTGTCAGGGGGGTAAGTAGTGGGGCCCTACCTCTGCACCCTGCTGAGTGTGGGGTTTCATCCTCTTCACACACAAGAATCCACATGACCGAGATACATGTATATTCTCCCACAGTCTTCTCTTGGCTTCACCTCTGGTTCCTATTCCCCCCTAACCTCCCCATCCCCTGGCGCCTATTGCTCCAACACACCACTGCACCGTGTAAGTGACACAAAAGTTAAAGGGGAGGAACTGAGAGGTCATTGGGATGACTAATGGCCGAATTCACAGGAAACTCCGGGAACATTCTTCCTCAAATTATGCTATTAGCTTCTTGGGGGAGTGAAGCAGCCAAGAGGGAGAGATAGTGTGTGTAACATGGGGAGGGTGGAAGGAAGGCAATGAGGGAAAGCCTTAAAACAACACAAGGAGAAAGGAACTTGTAGCTGTTTGGCCTCCTGTTCTTTGGTGGAATGTGGTGCAGTGGCATTTACACGTTTGTGGTGATTTATCGGTGCTCTGTCTTGGTCAATATGAGCCAGGAAAAGGCTCTAAGCCTGAGGAGACAGCGGGCCGGAGCTCCCCCTGCACCTGTTCCCTCGGCGGGGAAATGAGAGCCTGTAATTATGTGTGAAAGGGGCTCTGCCGGATAGCCAGTGTGATAGTGTCAAGCCGCTAATGTTTTGTATGGCAGTGCTGGATGATCCTCTGGGCGCAAGGGGTGAGCTCGGTCAGGATTTGTCTCGATTTGGAGTCACACAGCAGGCACTTAATGGGAAGCATGAACTGTGTCTCACTGTAGACAATGCTAACAGTCATTTTAGACCTTTATACAGTTTATAATGTATGTTTTTTCAAGCTGCACAAAATCTACCCTGAAAAATAAAATGAATGTCACTAATATTAATGTTTGTATGTAAAATGAGACATATCTTCACATTTTTGTTATCATTTAGTGCTATCACATATATATTTTGTCTTTCCAGTGAGCTGCAATGGAGGTCTGCTTCTAGTCATATATTGTCATTGTGTTATATTGTGCTTTTTTTCTTGTATCTGAAAGGCATTACTCAGTCAATGGTACAACAGAAGTCATCTGTTTAATGACCAGTTTCAGCGTTTTATACTGAAAAAGGTCAAGAAAAATTGAGACCCTTTGTTATTATAAGGATTTTTGTTTTGGAGTGAGGGAAGGAACTGTTCAACCAATCACATGCTTCCACAGGTCAGAAGCAATCTGATTGGTAGATACATCCATTATCGATCCATAACTAGAATCTATCAGGAATAACGTGAAGGGGTCCTCACATCTGCTTTTCTGAAAGATCATCCACATCCCTGGTCTGAACTAGTATGTTAGAAAATAAAAATCATAATAAACATTAACAAAGTATTTGTCCAGCGTCTCCAATGGCAGACATTGAGTGGGAAAAGTCCACTCTCTCATGCATGTGACAGAAAGGACCACGAGTGTTACCACAAAAATGCCTGTGTTGACTCAGCCTATACAGGAAACCACCAAAAGCTAACATTTATCCCCATAAAATGATGGCGAGCTTTATCTCCACCTGCCCAATACTGAGTGAATGGTGGAGCACAGTGGTCACACCAAATAACCGGCGATTTCTACAGCCACCACTAACTCTAAAAGCTATCTCTGTGTGTGTTTGTGTGGTGTGTGTAGGAGCAGGGCAACAAAGTGAGTCAGGCTGCAGGTGATTGGTCAGGAAGTAGTCATGTTATTATCTCTAATTGAGGGGTAATTGTGGAGCTGAGAGGACAGTACGTGTGAGCGAATATGTGTAAGTGTATCTTTCTATGTGTCTGTGTTTGTGTTTAGGTGTATGCAGAGTGGAAAATTACATCCACAGTTTAGGCTGGCTGTGATTAAAAACAAAACTGAGTAAACAGAGGGCTTTAGTGGGCAGTGCTGGAACCACTGAGATCCTATATGCTGCGTGTGTATGTGTGTGTGGTAGCAGACATTGTGTGTTGTCACAGAAACGTCCCATAAACTGGTTGTCGTGGTCTAGGGGCAGACTTTTGTTTGAGCTTTCTAAAAAGCAAGCCATAGTTATTGTCCAATGTTTTTTCATGAGCATTATTTGGTTCCTTAAATCAGGCCAGTTTGTTAAACCAGGATACTAATATTTGGCATCAAAACACAAATACAATGTAAACCAGTGTTTAAGTTCTGTTTTTTGCTGTCTCACTACCGTTTGGCACTTTTCTACCAGAGCAATATTATATGGGACAGGTTAATATGGGTTCTTATTCAGAAATATTTCATTTATTTAGTGGCAAGTACACACAAAAGTTCAATTCAAGTTTAATTCTCTGGATTTTACTGTGAATTTGGCTTGACTTTAGATCTACCCGAGCTCCCTGCCTCACCCCCTCCTCTCCTGTTCTCACCTAAGCAGGGATCTAATTGAGGGCAACCATCCAGATAAAAAGCAGCGTACAATGAGACTCCTGCGTACACATTTGTGCAGATACCTGTGTGTGTTGTATCGCAGGGCTTGATGGGGGTAGACTACTTCTACCCTTATCCAACCCTACAACCACCTCCTCTTCCTCTCTCAATCTCTCTAGCGCCATTAAAATGCCATGCTCCACTCTCGACCCGTCTACCCGGCAAAATCCTTTGTGTGGCACCGCTGAGAGCCGCAGAGTGAGACGGGGGTAAGTGAAGGGGGAGCAAGAAAGTATCCGAGATGAAACAGAAGCAGGCCAGCTCCTGTTGTTGACTGGTACCATTGTCTCAGACCTCTGCTAGCACCTCTTCACATCAGGAGATCCGGGGTGCTTCCAAAAGCGCTCCACTTTTCACTTCTTTTTTGGTCTCCTCTTAGCCCCAGCAACGTGCCCCACCACCTGACCCCACCCTGGGCCCATCCTTCACAAATGAATTAGGGTGCTCATTCCTTTGTGGTGATATGTTCATGTGGAAACTGTCAGAAACCTTTTTCAGTTGCATTGCTTCATAGTTCATTTTAAAAATATTGGAATTTGAGTGCTACATATCTGCAAAATAATCAAATCATGTTAATTATCCAGTTTATCACTAATGCCCCTAATATGTTATATTGTGGGTACCAGTGGGATCAATTGTAATACAACTTACGTTTATTATGAAAACCATAGCACCTGTCTCACATACTTCAGACAACTGCATTCAAAGCTCCTACCATAAAATATGCACAGTGATTTGCAAACCCCTCTACATCAAGAGCTGCCTGTTGTCCCCCTGGCTCCATTCAACCAGTGAGAGCCAGCCATGTGTCATTGAGGTCTGACTGGCAGTGCGACGCCTCAAGGTGTTGCTGATGGGCTTTGGAGAGAGAGGCAGAGGGGTGGATGGTGGCGAGTACCTAGGTTTAATAGAGTGGGACAGTGATGTTGTGGTGAGATCCATGTCCACTTGGCACCACTTGTTTTGCCAAAACTCTTCCTCAGAAGAATAGGAGCTACTTTTGTACAGATGTTACAAAGACTTTGTTCACTTTATATTCCAGAGATACTAAAGGTCCACTGTGACGTTTTCAAAGACCACTCTCACCCTAAATAACAGCACAATTGCCTTGCCAAACAGACATAGTTCTGAACTACATGCTGGGTCTGAACTTCAGTAGATTTGTCTTGAACATATATGCATGACTAAACTCAGTTCTCTTAAACAATTGAACATAGTTCATTCACACCACTCTCCTCTATTAAGAACTCATTATACTAACTATAATTATGTTAAAGATCACTGTACTTGTTTATAGACATTCACCTTGTATTTATTACACTGTATTTATGATGTACTCTGTCTCAACAAATACCTCTTGGAATGATTGTATATTTGTATATTGATAGTAAGTTGTATTTTACCTTAATTACTGTTTGTATCTCTTGCTGAATATTGGTTTGATACTATATATGACATGATCATTTTTCATAGTAGTTTCCTATTAAAAAGCTGTTATTCTTTACCACAAAAAACAATCTAAGTCTAGCATACATCTTTATTACCATTACTTTTACATATGCGCTCTCCCTCATCACTTTTCTTTCCTGAACCTCACATTCATTGACTTCCTGCCAATGTTTAGTGTCTCTCTGAGGTATTGCGGTATTCACCAGACATCTCCCTTCATGGCTCTTTAGACTTACGCTATGGTTGAAAGTTCAAAGTTCATGTTCTGACCCTGGATCTTCAAACTTGGCTCCAACTGATCTAATTTTTAAACACTGTGAAGTTACTCCCCAGAGCACGGCTAGTGAGTGCAGAGCAGAATGACTGGCAGAGAAAAAAAGAATAGCAACAATTTGAGTCAAAGGGCCACTGAGGGAGCTGTATTTTGCAGAAGCCTAATGCCGGTGAGCTGGATTTGGCAAAAAAATCTTAGCTTTAGCCCTAATGTGATTTGGATATTTGGCTTGTGTGTGCACTGTGTGGTTGGCTACTATGCTTGAGTCATGTGGTTGTGTGTGTGAGTAAGTACGTTTTATACCCCTCCACTGTCAATTAAAGTCACTAGTTCACATAAGTTTAGCCAGATTTCTGCAGCTGCCAACCAGCTTCCAGGGTAAACATGAAAGCCACAATTGACAACTCTCTCTGGTTCTCACTGTCCTTTCCCCTGGCCCTTTTTGCACATTGTCATTTTGGCTTTTCTCTGTGCCACCTCTCACTTGTTCCCTATTTCTCACTATGGCTCTGTGTCTGTCTCTCAAACTGCAAAAACATCATTGTGATGGAAAGAGGCTCGACAACAATGAAGCGGCTACAGATCACACTGATTGTTAGCGCTGGACCCTGTGGATGGGGAGAGGGCTAATGTAATTGTCCAGGCTCTTGTCACTGTTGATACAGGCTCTTCAGAAGGTGTGGTGATTTAGCTAAAAGCTATCTCTGGGCCAAGTAATTAGACACACCATTCAGTGTAGCATTAGCACGTGCGGCTGCCAGTGTGTGAGTTAAAGAGATGGTAAGCGACATTGGGTGTTATTCAAACCATTAGCAGGGTGCAAGGTGTTCTGCTGGTGAACAAGTGAGTGCATTGTGGCAGAAATATTGTGCCTATGCTGCTGTGCTAGTGTGAGTATTTATGTCCATGTATCATACCTACGAGCCGTTTGTGTCAGCTGAAGATTGAGCAGAGGGACACTTGACTCTCCTAAAGCATCCAGTGTTCCTCATCTCAACACTCTTCCATTAAATCAATTAAACCCATCCAACAGACAGGCCAGAGTGTAGCAGGCAACGTGGCCTCTGCTCAACATGTACTTCAGAGGCATTCTGAGCTAACACCTGGGGAATTGGACACAAGTGGGTCAATTGTTTTGCTATGCTCTCTCTTAGATATTGTCTTCTGTAGATATGTATTTATGACTGCATGAAAGCTTGTTGAGTATTATAGTACAAGCTTCTCTATCTATAATGTTTGCCCTGAAACAGAGAAACTACATTCTATAGTGTATACACTGAACAAAGTGTAACATTCACACGAAAAATCTTTCATTGTCTCAGTTTACTTAAGTCAATCAGTCCAACTTGAAATGTGCATTCAATTCCCATGGACTACAAGGAAATACAATCTAGAATGTGTGGATTCAAGCTGATTCATTTGCAATAAGCCAATAGAAAAATACAGCATTTTGAAATGTGAAATCCATGTTCATTTAGCTTGACTGATCCATAAATTGAGATAATGGACGATTTTGTGTGTGAATGATTACTGCACATTTTACCGTAGATGCAATTATAACAAGGTGGTGTGGCTTAATTTACTGCTGGTAGAAAAAACAGAAGTTAGTTAGGAGTCTTAAATTATACCTACACTTTCTCTACTTCCTTTGAGATCTGTGTGCTATTTACTCTGCCATCAGCTTGTTAAAATGCCCACTACCAGAAGATTCGCATGTTTGGCTGTCTCAGGTGTCAACAGCCCGTAAACCAATGACAATCACTTTGTAATTCTAACAGCTATAAAAGAAGACAAGCGCTGCCAGTGGAGTTAGCTTTACCCCACGAGCGCCCGGATGGCCTCGGGGAGCTTTGTGTTTAACTAAGAACCAAGTGGAAAGTCCTAAAACCCCCTTCTTAAAAAAATCATTGCCTCCATTTTCCACAGTTCAGCACCGTGCCCCCCTCCACTGTAGCTTTTTATGGGGACACCGGACTCCCTGACAGTTTGTTTTAAATTCGACCGTGCAGATGTTTCTTCGGGTGACTGACTTTTATAGTTTTGAAAAGATTATATCAGTTTTCCCTAAGATTGTGTTACTGTATTTAAAACTGACTGGAGATCGAAGTGAGGGGGTCAGAGGTGAGTAAAATGGAGATGTGGAAAAAAATAGGTTTATTTATTGTCAAACCCAAGGCCCAGGGGCTAAAGTGGGCAGTTGTGTTTATTTGACACTAATTTGAATGATGTGCCTTAAGGTGCTAATTATAAAGAAGTCAAATATTAGAAACAAAAAACTCAATAACAGCTCCAAGAGTGGATTGGGTAGGGTAAATGGTGTGGGGATGGTGTGGGGATGGTGTGGCGATGGTGTGGGGATGGTGTGGGGATGGTGTGGGGATGGTGTGGCGATGGTGTGGAGGAGAGACAGAGAGAAAGAGGGTTAGAGTTCACAGCAGCAAGGTTGGGCTTACTGCATTAGACACAGATTCTTTCTAATTTCAAAGGACAACACCAGAGTTAGATTTGAGGATATTACTTTTTGATAGGCAGCTGCTGCAAAGCAAACCGTACGGCGGACAGAGTGACTCTTATGTTTTCTTAGTACGGGTCACAGGATCAGGTAGTCACTACAGTAAGTCTTTTTTTATGTACACTCACTGTCCACTTTATTAGGTAGAACCTGAGCTTCAGCTTTTGTAAACACGCCAGTGGATTGAGTTATGCACACAATTTCTGTTGCATACCTTTGACAATGCTTCTGTATATCCCTAATGATGAGTGAAGTATGATTATTATACTGTTGTTAATGTACTAAAATAGAAATGAACACTGAAGTTGAACACTGAAGTTGAAATCAATGGTGTGAGCAGCTCAATCCAATCTCACGTTCTCTCCCTCCCCATTTTCATAATGGCCAGCAACTTCAGCAGTAACTTCTAATGTTTCCTTGTGAAAATATGCACAACAGCAACAGTCAGTGTAATTGAAAGATTAAAGAAATGGATGGTGGCCATTAGGTCCAGAGGATTTTAATGAGGGATGAAAAAGGGTGATGTGGAGATTTTCTTCACAGGTTTGGTCTGTTTGTTTAACAGAAAGCTCCGATTACGTCCATAAACCACAGGCTGTAATGCATACATTATCAAACTGTATCAGTAATGCTCCTGAGCTGAATGCTGTGTTTTGTCTGACTTGTCTTAGCCCATTATTGCCAGAGTCTGAAAGATCAAACAACACAGAAATTGAATGTTGTTTCTGGTAGAGGTTTAAATATATCTAAAGCTGCCATTCAAATGAATTAGACACAATAATGTTACTATTACTGGCAGGGGTTACTTAAAGTTAAGGCTAATTGTCCATCAGCTGCTTTTTGGTTACAGTGTATGTACTAGCATCAAAACAGTTTGAAACGTGTGCCCTGTATTTAGGTGCCTATGAGAGGAAGTTGGTAATTTTCTTGTTGTGGTGGGCCACCGCTGCAGAGGAAATCCACAGGGAATAATGAAGGACAAGACAGTGACAGCATCGTGTGGTGGACTGACTGGCTCCTGACTGGCTCCTGACTGGCTCCTGACTGGCTCCTGACCAGCTCCTGACTGGTTCCTGACTGACTCCTGATCGGCTCCTGACTGGCTCCTGACATCTGACTGACTGATGTGGTCACGCTTAATTATTGTTGCTGAGTCACTTTTGGGTTTAACTTTTCAAAAGGTACACAGAGCTACTGTTAGTTACATATATAAAGTAGTGGTATGTAAAATGTTCTTCTTTGATCATCAGTAAATATGTCTTCACCCTTGTAGAATCAAATGGACACACCCTTGTAAAGAAACATTTTATTGGCTGTGGACTGTTACTAATCCATCCCAATGGAACAGAACGTCATGTTTTATATTGCACAGGACTTCAATTTTTTTTATAGGTTACACCACGTGTGTCATAATGTTGCATTTAATATTTCTGATGTGATGTAGTCCATTAAAAAATGTGTACAGTGACTTTTTTTGGTCTTACTGTTTTACAATGTAGTTCATCTACACTCTAAAGTAAAAAGTGTTATTTAGAAGTTTATTTGCCCCCACCTCATTTCCACCTCTTCTTGCCTTTTGCCCCCACTCTAAAAAGGATTGATAGTTTGCAATGATGTACATGTAGAAGCCAACATGATTGTCTTGGACTAGATGAAAGGGCATCTCCGCATTGAACTTTGAGTGGCTTCCATCTTTTTATCATCTCCTATTCTGTTTGGGCCCTCCAGACTACTCAGAGATGGGGAAGATGTAAGGGTAGACAAAAGCTCCACCATCTCGCCTTGCCTTTGTAGCGTTCCCTCCATCACTGTTAGTCACACATGATTATGCCCTGTCGACTGCCAAGCAAGTGTTGCTATTTGCCTGTAATAGCATGACAATCAGTGTCAATCCGTGCCCGCTCTCCCAAATGTTGTTCTCACTGTGTTTTACATATGGTTAGCATAGACAGTGCTCTTGTCTCTCCTGTTTGTTCTGTTTAGACATATATTCACTCTATCATGTGTTCTATAGCACGTATACCATTTTACAAGATCAATATTTCCATCTAATATCCTCTTAAAATAATGTAGGCTACATCTAAAGAGTAAACAATTGACTGGGTGCTGTTGTCAAATCTGTTTCTTTTCATTGGCAAGTGTCTTGTTTTGAATGGCTTTCACCATCAACAGCAAAGATGAGAATGATGAAAGAGTGGAGGGGGAGGGGACACTCGGCCGCGGGGGACCAATGGAAACCTCTCACAAGTGTCTCTATATCACCTTTAATCTATGGAAATGTATAGAGCAGATGAAGTATGATTACAAGGACTTGGAGCATTTAAATCTTTCAAGTAGAGACACAGACCCAACGGTAATCACTGTGGGTTCACTCGGCTGATGATAGGGAGGAAATTAATTTACCTCGGAGGAAAACAAATTAAGCATGTACTGGATCTGCAGCTCTGCCTGACAATAGCATATATAAATATTTTATCTTGGGCGTTTCAGGTTGGCAAAGGTTCATTTACACAAGGGTCCGCTCTTCACAGTGTGGCCTTAGCTCACCTCTGTGCTCTCCTGCTGATAGTGTGCTCACCTTTACTACTTCAGATCACTTTCCTCAGAGGCACTCCATCTTGGCCCGGCCTTTTCACTCTCCCCTCCACTTGAACTCCTGTAGTCGACTCCTCGTCAATCCCTCCTCAATCTTCCAGTTGTTGAGGACCAAAATCCAAATATTCCCCCTTAAGACTAACTTGCATGGCTCGGATGTCTTAATCCCCTCCGACGCAGACGTATCACTTGTTGACAGACAGTGTCGAATACACCGTGAAAAACAAGATTCAGCTGACGGAGTTGAAAATGTCACAGTGATTTATGCAGCATAGTATAAATCAAGTTTGAAGCTGCACTGTATTATAGAAACAGCTCACTTTCCCTACTGGAAATGCAGCTCCTCCTTATGGATATTAGGCAATTCAATAAATTTGTGGCTAAAATATGGCATTTGTTTTTTTAGCTTCACATTTCACATGCATGCTTTCCATTAAAAAAATCAAATAAAGTGTGTCATCCTAGATTAGGCTATATGAAAAAGAATATTGTAAAAAACTGACAATAGTGTGTCTTGAAATTAGACCTTGATGGTATGTTAATTTACAATAATATGTTGCCTATAGTTGTTATATTTAATTTAATTTAATGTAAATGTTATTTTCCCCCGAATGTGCTGAAGCGAATCTAACAGCTCTAGCGCTACATGATCACGCACCTTACTGTGGGGGGCCACTGTGAAGACGCACTAAACAGGCCGTAACCTTTCCTCTGTAGCCCAGCATCTGTTAGTGCTGCATTGTCGTTTATGTTGTGAGCTAATTAGCACCGCTGCTAATCACTGAGCTAAAGACCCAGCAGCACGCGGGCAGATTACACACCGGTGTACAGAAGAGCACGCGGCTGCTGCTCAAAGGCTCGTGCTCTAATGAGAGTGACGTCTGCGGATTTATAGCGACCCAGGGATCCCGCGGCAGCCGCTGCTTTCGCCCAGGTCTGTAATAATTGCTCAGCCTGTCATGAACTCAAAGCTAAATTGAAAACGAACAGGACTTATTTGTGTGGTTGCATTGTAGGCTTATAAAATAAAATTGGGACGGGACAAGTTGCCGGATAGGCTATGTAACTAACAATTAAGGCTATAAATGTATATAAAAAATAATAATAATACATACAAAAAATGCTAGAATAATTAAATATTTGATGAAAATTCGAATAATTGCAAAGGTACTAACAAATTTCATATAACTTGCTTATCTGCGCCAATATTTTATTTATGTATTTATTTATATATTTAGTTAGTTGTTTAGTCTAGTGTTTATTTTATTTGATAATTTATCAATCAGTATATTTATTTTGTATTATTTATAAAACATGGGTACATCCATTGCTGTCTCCGCCTGCTTGGACCGAAAAAACTCGAAATTGTAGGCTCACGCTCTGGTGGTTAGCCTATAATTCCTCTTTAATCCAACCTTTTCAGACGGGCCTACTCACCAGCTGCCCTGTGTCACAGCGCCCCGGGTTTGTTAATCAATAGGCCTATAGTCTGCTAATTTATTGTTAATGTCAATTGATTAAGTGTCCACAGGGACCAAGGCCAGTTCCACTGTCACAAATCAATAGATGCACAAAACATAACATTTCTATATATTAAAGTATGTAGTATAATTAACTTTAAAATGATAGTAATAAAAAATATAAAATAAATAAATACATTGTGGTAATTATTATTTAATACATTTTTAACATAGACAGATTTAGCATATTATTATATTATAAATATTTTCCTATCACATCTGAACTAGCACTTCCATAACAAGGTCAGATCACAGTCAAAGAAAGTGCAGCTTAGCCACCCATGAGCTGTGATTGAGTTAAACTTCCTTTTGCCCCCTGCTCATGGGCTGAAGAGACTTTCAGGACAAAAGAAACATTTAGTGTCTGCTTGTTTATTCCTGCGCTCACTCTGTATTTATTCACTACTGTCACTCATCTTTTGCCCCTCCCCACCTCTCTATCCCCTGCGGCTTTTTCTCACACACAGGCGCAGGCAGCGTGATGGCGAGGCAACAGCACAGAGGAGAGCTATCCCGGTGACCATCTGAAACCAATTATGGTGGCGCTGCAGCCACCCAGAAACTCAGTGACGGATGAGGATCTTGTATTTATAGCTAGGGTAACTGGCAACACTCACACACAACACGACAAGGAAGTACAAAGAAGAAATAGACACTTTGGACGCACATGAGGCTCAGTTTGTGTTTACACCCAGAAATCTCACACACACGCATAAACAAAAACACAGGCCTCACAGGCAGCAGGAGAAGGTATACTCAAGAGCTGCACAATATATCATAAATATATTGTTATTGCAATATACATACAATATCTCAAGAATATATTTAATGTTAGGGTCAATACTACATACACTCAGTTTGACTAGTCTTGAGTCTTAGGCTTAAAATGACTGATAAAATAGTGGTTTTAAAATAGCCAATCTCACCAGTGATATTGAAATACTCAGCATACATACATCTTTATTTACCTAGTGCACAGTCAGTCTTCTAGTTGCAGTATAAGTGACGCGGCCAGTGCAAGAATCAAAGTCCATTGTCACGGGAAGACAAATAAGGCTCTGGGATGTCCGGAGAAGCATGTTTGTGTTTTCCCTGGTCTAATCAGAGCTGATGTTTATAGCCCCATATTCAAGTCAGGATGGTTTGTACATCTCAGCTATCTCTCAGCTTGTCAGCGTGTCAAACCTGCATGTGAAAACATATACAAAACACATCTGCCTCTTGTTAGACACCAGAAATGGATGCCATGTGGTCGACTGATAAATAGGGCCAGTCTATTTATTGGAGCGCAACAAATTGGCTACAAACACCGACAAGGAATTGAAGAACTATAAATATTTTGACGTGCTGAAATCTTTAAAGCAGGTAGTTTACAAGGCTACTCACTACTTTGCTTTTTTATGTAGTCCGAGGTATTTCTTGTGACTACTTGTGCACCGGCTTGTTAAAAACGTCTGCAGGGACAATGGCACCCTCGCACTGGGCCTGTCCAGGGCTCTGTGTGTGTGCTGGGTAAGCTGTACAGATCTTCCACTTGAGAACAATGAGGAGCCACGTTATACCCAAAACTTCTCGATGAGACGTAACCAGAAATTCCTGAATGAATCGGCAACAGACAAGCCCTAAACCCCGTGTAATTACATATTTGGAGTTTATCGGGCTTTATGCGAAAATGCACAAGTTTCCCTTCCCTGGTGGTCCTTAAACACATCCATATGTCCAGCCTGTTTCCATTTCTGCTCCTCCCTTTGCGTTCCCTCTCTCCCTCTCTCTCTTTCTCTCTCTTGTTTTGCCTTCATGAAAAATGGTTCCTGCGTGCAGATGGATGATATGACCCATTGGAGTGGTGTTTTCTTATTGTTAAGTTGTTGTTGACTCGCTAGGCTCGCGGTGTGACTGATCCAGTTTGGTGTTTTTTGGAGTGCGCTAGCTCGGGCCATGAGCCACGCTAGGCCCGAGCTCTTAGAAGCGTGTGTGCAAACAGAGGAAGCCGCAGCCTAACGCGCACACACACAAAACCGGGGAGGCCTAGTACAATCGTGTGTGGGCTGCTTTTTTCCCTCCCCGCTCCTCAACTCTCTTTCTCCCCTGCTCCCAGCTTGAGAAAACTGATCTGTTTTAAAACACGTGCTAAATATTACCATATTTACATTTTCCTGTTTCATGAAGGCAGCAAAAGGGGAGTGCGCCTTGTGGATTTTTCTTTTTTTCTCTCCGTGAAAAGGGATTGAGGCTGGGGTTAAGCTCTGTTTGAAACCTTAAACCCTTTTCATGCTTATTTGTTTTATGATTCGGCGGGGCACGGTGTTTACACTAAGAGTGCAACATCTGGATTAGATAATTTGTAGGGAATTAACTAAGCCTAGATCTTTATCAGCCTCATCTGATTACAGCTGTTTGATGCTGTGCACTGTGCATTATTTCACATCCAGTCATAAATGTATGCACGGTTGTTTGATATGTTTTCAGACAAATGGCAGATTAAAACTGTGCAGCGCTAACCCACGCTTTAATCACAGAAGCAGCTGCTGCCCTGGGTTTGCTGTTAAATCTCTTAAATAACGACGGTCTTTCCATAATAGCTTATTCCCAATTAAACCACATCAAGACTTTCCCGTGATGCAAGTGTTGATTCAAGTGGCCCAGATAGAAATAATATGGTTGTGTTTGGCATCAAGAGGAGACATTAACATTCACTCAAGGTTAAGTGCATAAATCATTAGCTCATAAATCTATTTCGGATGACTACAAAAATCTTAGCTTCTTCTTTATGGGAGAGTCTAATTACAGGAATGTACTAAGCTGGTTTGAATAATCTCATAAGTAATTTAAATGCCATATAATGTTAGAAGTATATAAAAAAACTATGGGTAGTAAAAAAAATAAATACATTATTACAAAAGTCAACATCAAAACCTTATTTGTGAATTGGTGCGGACTTCACTTTTTGACAGACATGTTTGTTTTAGTTTCTATATACAGTAGAATATAAAGTATGGATGTAGGGTGTCCAAATGTTATGGCGTCTGGTAAGATTTCATATAGGCCTTGGCTTTTTTATCATTTGCTAGGCCCTTATTGTGGGCCAGTTTTCTATTTTGTTTGGTTTTAATAATTTAAATATATTAAATATTGTACTTTTGTAGTATTGCTATTTAAAGAGATTCAAGTTTAAAAATTTTAACTTCATAGTTGCATACATTTGTCATCAGCCAAAGCTGACATTTTTACTCTTTCAAATCTGACCCCAAAGTTTGAACATTCCTTGTATAGAGGGGGGTGGCTGGCTTGAACTGAACTGAAAGCATTCATTTTTGTATATTCAGTTTAATTTTTAAGTATCAAATAATATACCATTAATTCTGGTGCCAATTCACATTAATTCCTTTTATTAGACTAATACATGCCTCATTGGCCTCTTGTTGGGCCTTATCTCTGCCCTCTGATCCAATACAAAGCTCCTTGTTGTCCCTGGGGTGATCAACCTTGTCCTGTCTAATCTGCCTTAGCTGCTGTAATTCCTGCACTCAGGTCGCGCCACACAAAAAGATTAGTCCGACTCTTGCGTCCAACAGATGTGTCCAACACTTGATTTGTGTGTGTTTTATTGACTCTGGCCATCTGTTAATACAGTTGCTGGTTCCTCCTCTCGTGTTTGTTGATACACAGACAGGGGGAGCCGAGTGCCAGAAGAAACATTCGCAGAAAGAAAAGGAGACAGTGAAAAAATGAAGTTGGGAGTTCAGAGAGTAATATTTCATAAAAGGCTGCTGGCTTTAACTGTTAACCTGCGACCTGTTGTAACTCTGCATATAGAACATAAGTATTTCTCCTCGTTTTGAGTTTAGTACGCAGCGCTCCCGACAGCATATGTTGATGAATGGGTCTCAGATGTTCACGGCTTTCACTAAACATAAGGGCTTGGATTCCTGTTCATCGAGGAACGTGAAAGATAGGCTGGAGATATCTGAAATTCCTTACGGTACCATTCCTTGGATTCTCATCTCAGCCCCCGAACGCACATACGAAACAGTTGCTATGAGCATTCCTACAATTGTTCACTTGTGTGTGTGTGTATTGCTGTTGCAGTCACTTATGTTTGCTTAGACACTGGTGGAGGCTCCTTGTCTGAGTCCAATCTGTGTCAATCCTCTACTCTCCCATGGTGTCTCGTTCCCTGCCCTCTCGTCTCATATAACACTTGTATGGATGCTTAGAACACCACAGAGCTCACATTAATTATTCCCTGTCTTTGCTAAACTGCCAAAAAGGTGAGATAGATTACATCTTCGAGCCTTAACCTACTCACTCAGAAAGAATTGCATCATTTAGTTTACCGCAGCAGCATAATATTTTTACTCTGATCCATTTCATCTGTCCTCTCCACTTTGGCTGCCTACTCTTTCTCTGCATTCCTCCCACTCGTCTCCTGTGAAGCTTTCTGTTTGCTGGTTCAATGGAAAGTTAAGAGCGGTTCAGATTTAGTTCCCCCCGTTTTATATACTCCGCTATTCGCTATGTCACGATGATGTGATTTCTTGACACTAAAGTCACTTGGGCAGTTTAAAACCTCAGAACTTCACGTGAACCTGCTGAAAGGAAAGTGGCCCACCGCCTGGATAAACACGATGTGAGGGGGAGTCTGGGATACAGCCTGTTGGTCCTAAATGTGCAGGAAAAACGGCAATAACTGGGCCTTTGGGGAGGGAGCAGCGCCAAGCCTAACCCTCGCTCATACTCTATGGGAAAAGTCAGACACATTTCTGGGCTTACACTGAGGGAATCCTTGGTGGAGCAGACCACTGTGGGGTCAGCCTACTCAAATGAAATCTAAATGCTGTAAGAAAGTAATTAACAAAAAGCTTTTTTTTAAAAATTAAATATAGTTTTGAATTCCAGCTCTGAAAGACTACAACCTCAGCTCTCAAAAGTAGGCTTTCAATGATCACAGGAATCATTGATCATTGAAAATACTTCATCTGAAGTATTTTACCACCTGTGAAATACTCTTACGCCTTATTTAAATCCTACTGCACCTTTGTATTTTTCTTTTATTATTGTACTTTTTTATTATATGTTTATTATATTGTCACTTATCTCTTTTTGCACACTTTTTTACCATGTACTATTATTGTATGTTATTAGTACTTCATGAATATCTTAGCGAGTCTAACGGTTCTTCCGATCCAAAGCATTTCATTGCATTTTTTGACCCTGTGTTGAATGTGACAAATAAAATGAAACCTGAAACCTGAAGAACTGTTCAGTTTAAGTATCCACTCTTCAGAATTTACGATATATATATATATATATATATATATGCTGTTTTTCAGTACAACACAAATAATATGGAATATGAGAAAACAGTCATATAGAATAATTCTATGTTTCAACAGAAGCATTGATTTTATTATTTTGTTTAGCATCACTATTTATTGACCTTAATATGTCCCCAATCATAGATTTTGTCATTGAGTTTTAACTAAAGACTTTTTGGTTAAGGCCTAAGGCCCCTTACTGCCCGCCCCACCCCGTTCTACCCATCTTGGAGGGAGTTAATGCTTTAATTGGCACTTAATGAGTTAATTGACCCCATAGTTGTGAGGATGGGGTGCATGGTCATACAGGCTGTAGGGCACAGGTGAAGGTGCAGAGGATTAGCCTGCGGAGCTTCCTCACCTCCGCATCAGTGGGACCCATCAGGCCCTTTGAAGTGGGACACAAACACTGGAAACACTTTCATCGGCCGGTGTGTCATCACAGCCTGGACCCATGTATATGTATGGGACTGTCTGAAAATATACAAAGTCCAATTTGCCCTGGACAGGCCAACCTCAGGATAATGAATCACATGTGATGTGTATCTGATATGCAGCCTGAGTCATCACCAGATGTTTCAATAGGATTACTTCCAGTTTTGGAGAAGAGCACTGTGTTCAAAGAGAAACCTAAAACAATCCACTCAGAAAGAAAGGAAATCAACAAACCATCACTGCCAATATAACATAGGAGTTTATAAAAATGTTGTACTGGAATGCTCCTTGTGCCTCTGGAGCAAGACCAAAGTGTTTCTTTTGCCTATAATTGGCGGTGTGCATGCCAAATGTTAGGAGATTTGAGGTCAAGTACAGAAGAGGAAGCAACTTGGGCACCAGGCCTTCAGATAAAAGCTTACAGGTGGGACTAAGTACAGTCTTACATATGTATGCAAGCTGTGCTGCCTGTTTGTTCTGATGTCTGTTTGTATGTTGAAAATGCAGCTCCCAGCGCATAATGTGTTTGCCCAGTCGAAGCATAGCATGTACTCTGGATAATATTGGCTGTCTCTTTCACTTGGCAGAAATGCATACAAACAAACCTGTGGGAAGTAGTTAAAACGTCAGCACTGACCCACAACCCCATCTGCATGCAACCTTTTACAATGCATTTTGCAATTGTTATTGTATTTATTAGAAACCTGTCATTCCGTACAATTTACTTGCAATAATTTTAGTTTTTCATACATTTTTGGGTGAGGCGGGGGGTACTGAGTGTGCATCAGAGGGTCTCGCTGCAGGCAGTGTTGTTGTAGGTGAGGGTGAGCAGCCCCCTGACGGGCAGCTGTGGTACAGAGGCCAGCTTTGATCAAAGACCCAAAGAGAGCAGGAGGGAGGGGGTAGGCCATGCACAAGAAAGAAAAAGAATCCAGGTTATAGAATAGTGGTTGATTGTGTCTTTAAACTTTGAAATACACCTGCCCTTTTGCAACTGCTCCAAGTGAAAATTTTGAAAGTGGTGTTAATTCCAAAGTTATAATTTTCCTCCTAATTTAGGGCAATTCTTCTCTCTTTTAAGAATTGAATAATGTATTTATTCAACAGGCTTGCAGCAGCATATTGATTGTGGACAGATTAAGTTACTTAGAGAATCTGTGGGAACGGAGACAACATAACCAAGGGCATGTGTGTGGCCTGACAAATATATGCACGCCAAATTTGTGTCACTGAGGTCATCCTGGCTACACATTCGCCTTCAGGGAGGTGCCTTTAATACGGCTCATCAACGGAGGACACATGCACTGGCTGCAGCAAAAGCATTTAACACACACACACAAAAGAAGTAATTTCCTAGAATAAATAATTGGAAGCAACCACATTTGAAAAACATAATCTCATTTAATTTCATTTTCAATTTATTTGTATAGCCCTAAATTTCAACAAAACTGCCTTCACAGAAAGAGATGTAAGCAATCAATAACAAAATCAATAGACAAATGTGGCAACAGATATAGATAGATGTAATTTAATTAATTTAAATTTTGTATTTAGAATATTATTTACATTATTAATACAACAATAGGGTTACAAACTATCATTTTTATAATTGATTTTTTTTTTTAATTAACAAATTAATACTGGAATCAAGTACAGTGCATTGCATTTGTGTTTTTTTTAATGATTAAAGCTGTATAAGGTTCTGAAATAGGCCACACAAGCCTTTGTTGGGAGCAGCTTTCTACTGAATGCTATACACTAATGAAAGAGGAACCAATAAAAGCAGCTTGTTGGCAGTAAGTTACATAGCTATGGTCCTTTACAATGTGTGCATCAGTGTTAGTCTGAGTAAAATGTCAGCTCCCAAAATTACAATATGCATCACACCCAAACTCTTTGCTCCTTTTCAATTCATAATCATCTCTCCAGCCTTTATATTTTGGACTATGTTTGCTGATGCTAAAACAGAGCTATAGTGGACTTCTGTTGCAATTACATTGACAGGATGAGGATGAATGACACTGGCCTACTCCTCCTTCACTGGTCGGCGTGCGATGGGAACGACGGCTGTTTTGTGTGGTCGGGCAGCGGGACCCATGCCATATGCACTGTCTGTCCTGTTTGTGACACATGTGCGACTTGTGGGGCGCACTGAAGAAGAAAAACAACAATTAGACATGAATGTGTGTGTCCAAACAAACAAATCAAAGGCCCGTTGTGTTGTCCCAGGACAGCACTGGTGGGGGATACGCTCTGCCCCCGTTGGGTTTTTACTCTAACCTGACCCTGCGTTTGAGTCCTGTGGTGTGAGGCCCAAACACACAGATGCCCATTTATCCCATCTCCCTCTTTCATTCAATTCAATAGCTTGATTCAGGTCTTTTGTGTTTACCTACAACACAGGCGTGAATTATCAGGCTTTTCAATAAAACTGAACATTGAAAAGATTTCTCCTTTTTAACTTAACCGACAACAAACAAACAGCAGTGTGCCTCTTTAGTCTAAGTCTGGCGCGGGCCTAGCCACATACACTGTTGTTATGGTTTTCCTGTAGACACGTGAGGATGTGGTCGCGCCCCATCAAATATAATAACAGGAGTCGACCAATGACGGGCTTAGGTCATCACATCTAAAAACAATATGATGAGGGAGGATTTGCCCAAAAAGCCTAAGATGTGCAACAGATAACAGAAACAACTGTATATGGAAAGGACTAAGCAAATAAAAGTAATTAAATATATAGATATATTTTATCCAGTCAAAGGTGATTACGAGCTAGTGTACTATTTGTACCAGTCCCAGGCTTGGATAAATTGTGTTGTGTTAGGAAGCCATAAAAACTAGAATTAATATGCACTAGGAGGCAACTGATTTGCTGTGGAGTACTCCGATGGGAAGAACTAAAGAAAAGAAGACCGCTTTTAATGAATAATTGTGCTAATTCAGATTTAGTGTACTGTAAATCTAATTTAAACCACTAACCTATATTCAGTTCTGTGGTAGAGTGAAACCTCATGTCCGCTCGTCTAGTTTGTCCCATCTCTGCACGCCTCCACTGTGGTCTCCCAGAAGCTGCTGAGTCGAGGTACAAAGCTCCAAATGAATAGAGCTGATCCGAAAGTGGCAGCCATGGGGCCCCGGGCATGTCCTGCTCTGCGGCGGTGCATGTAAGGACCCTAGGGGGCTCCTACTGCATTAGGCTGTAATAGGTTTGGGATGACCTAAACGATTTGTTGACTGGGACAATAAATCTGTTGTGTGTTTCTTGGCATGCTGAGGGGAGGATTACAAGTTGTCACACAAAGGAATGCAAATTGCAAGCCAAACTCTCCGAGAGGCCTGTGGAGTAGCCAGCTATTTAGGAGCGTTTGTGCTGAGCTATGCTTTTCTCTCACTATTTCATGTTTCTCTATTAGTGCTAATAACTGTGAAGGGCCTGAGAGTAGCCACTGTATTCATCTCAAATCAATGGCTTTCCCGCACCAGGCCCTATAGACCCCGGCATTTGCATTCTATCGAGTGAGATGACCAGCAGGACAATTGGCGTTAAGTCTCTTTCAGGGAGCTCAAATGGAAATCTTGAATGCTAAATGACATTTTCTGTCCACACCTACTCTAAATTCCTTAGGCTGGATCTGAATTTGTATAGGTACATATTTTAAAATTGATAAAAGAATAAGATATAATTTTAAATACATTTAAAGTAGATTTAAAATGCACTGGTCATCATTTGTCAGTCCTGGAATGTCTCTTTATAGAGTGACTATTGGTGATATATTTTTAAATAACAGAGGATCTGTAGATCATTATTTTTGCTTTTCATTTCAAGAAGCCATATTGTCCAACCTTCTTGTATTTTCTACATATCTAACCTATTATTATGTATATATGTATATGTTTTATGATTTTCTACATTACTCATCATAGGAATAAGTGAACTTGCATTGCTCATTCATTTCTGAGTGAAGTGTGGCATTACTTTTCCACATACCTCCTCCTAGTGACGGCTCAGTAAAATGCAAGCCTTAATGATATAAAATGATGGTAGGTCATCAAGTTCATTTTAAACAGACTAAGCACTGACTTTGCATTATTCTCTGCTCCTTTTGGGAGTGGGGATCATACCAACTAGATGCCAGCCAGAATATGCTTAAAGCTAGCTGGATATAAGTGCAGAACAGAGATAGTGACGGTCTTTTTTTTAGTCTCAAAAGTCACATAATAGTTGCTATAAATGGTATTAGCTTGTTCATATGTAAACTTTAATGGACTTTAAAGTATCACAATTATTTTTTTAAATAACAGAAAATATGCATTTGTATTATTTGACTGAAACAGTTCAATCACCTAATCGTATATAGTATTGAAGAGATGTCATATTCATGCTTCATTATAAACCATGCATGAAGAGCAGCACAAATCCAGTGACCTCAGATGGTCAACAACATCAATCCTCATTTGCATCAGAATTCAGATACACACTAACAGTGACCAGGACATGGGCTGAAGTGATGTATTGTGACTTTAGGTTTTAATTCAGTCAGCTCCCAAATATTAACCAATAATATTTTAAATACTGCTAACAATATATAAACCACAAACATTTTTAGAAGATTTAAACAATATGCTTCCCTCATCCTGTTTTTGTGTGTGTGTGTTTAGAACAGACTAATTATTGATCATATTTAGCATTTAAAGCACTGTTCACTCATTTATAACTTTAACTGTTAGAGCAATTGTTTTATTTGGCATGTTTTAATTCAAATGTGTAGACATACTGCACATGCACATTGCTTCCACTCCACTCTACTAAACTATGTTTGTCTCTTCCAGTCTTTGGTCCATATCTTTATCTAAGGGCTTTTCTGTAGTTTAATTAAAGAACAACATTATCTTAGGGCAGATACACTCCTTACAGTGAGGAATGCTGTGTCAGGGACTGCCTTCTTGCTTACCTTCTGATATGACCCGCGCTCTCACAATAGCTGTTAATGGTGCGATTGTAAAACATCTTGTCACATGAGGGAGTTACGATGATGTTTTATAGCCCAATGCTTTCAGAGATGAGCTGTAATATTGCCCCCTGTAACTTTTAACAGGCTCGGTGTGTGTGCAGAGCGAAACGCACAAATTTGAAAGAACACAGGTTTCAGACCAAAGAGATCAGGTTTGTGAAACTGTCACAATGGTGGGACAAAAACAATCCTGGATCTCAAAGAAGCTCTATATCCACAACAAAAATGTACCATTTAAAAATAATTTCCTGCTCACTTCACTCACTCACTTGCACAGTACTATAGATCTTAGCCTGCCTAATGTCCGAGGCCAGACTAGTGGGCGGTCCGGTTAAACAAGATTTTTTTTCTCTAATCAACATGATTGTAGGCCTGCACCAAACAAAAGCGTGAATATCCATTTCCAAGCAAAAGGGTGAGTGCCCTCTCCATGCCCCCCTCACCCTCCTCACCCCAGAGTGTACTGTACTTGTTGCCCTGGTAACCCCATGGGCAGAATGCAGATCAGGGCGGACCAATGTGCCGGGCCCTTGTCTACCCTCACAATTCGCCCTGATGATGACTAATACTTTTGTTCGTGGAGAGGGCAGGTGGGAGTTACAATGTGCTTCCAATCATTGCCCACCCGAAATGTGCCCTCCTCTCCATCCCACCCACGTCCCATTCTCATGTTTTAACTCTGTCTTTTTACTCATCTCTTTATTAATATCCATGTCCCTTCCACTTGGAGATGACAGCTCACTCAGTGTTAGCAGATGCATGTGGCAGTGGCTGGGAGAGGTCAGTGTTATCTAAACATACCCATTGGGCTATTTGCTATAGCACCCTCCATCAGCCAGGGAACGCAGAGGAATCAGCCCATCACTTCAATCAGACGTGACGGCATACAATGAATTTATAATGGGTCTGTGCGGGGAAAGCCATGAAATCAGACTAAGGAAAGGAGTTTGAGAGGGATAAAGTGAGAGAGGACAGAGGACAAGATGTGTTGCTGGAGGATCTGTTTTGGGGACCATTGTGTAGGCGTGCACTTTAATGTGAAACAAACAAGACATTGCTGAGAGCTGAGAGCTGGACTGTGACTGTTTTGTATTGTACATATGGGCTCAAACATGCATACAGTCAACCCATACGCTGTACACATGCATACATTTGCATATGTTGGGGTGTATATGTTTATTGGCCTGTGAGCAAAGAGAAGCAGTAATCTTATCACTGCTGCGAGGGTAAGTACATGTGACTGTAGATATATATATACGAACTCCTGATCGATATCTTGATAGATTGTCAGATAATGGCTCTTCAAGCTGATATGAACAATTGCTTCAATGTGTACGTTTTCCTGTGTGCCGACTGCTTGGCTTCCATCCAGTGCCTATAACTCCCAAAGCTGAGCACTGTCCGGTGTGGGCCCCTCACTCCCTGTCTGCGCCTCTGACCTTTGACCACATTAACCGCTGCTGTCAGACTCATCTATGTGTCTTTCCCTTATCACTTTAATCAAACATTAAAAGAGGGAGGGAGACAGCTACTCATAAAATCTGAGAAATATTGGAGTAGATAAAGCTGATGAGAGAATGAGAAGAACATAAAAACATGGGGAGGAAGCTATAATCCAAATCTGATCAAAAGTCCATTATGAAAACACTAAGCAATACCACACCATGTCATCTCATTCTGCGGGCTTCCTCTTTCTCTGAGTTTGTCATTGAAAAGACCTGCAGGGTGAAACTGAGCTGTAGGTAAACAGTTTTACGAGGACCATTCTACAATTAGCCGTTACCTTGACTGTTGTGGTTTTAAGAGCGGCTTGGCCTTGGAGTTACCTGGATACACCTGGAGGAGTGTGATAAAAGCCACCCAAGACACGCTACTATCTAAGTGACCACTATCTGTCCAAAATGCCCCATCTGTGAGGTGTCCCAGGACCGCCGGCGCCGAACATACGAGCGATTATCTCGATGTCTGTGTGTCAGTCCGCCAGTCTGTCTGTCTATGTGCGTTCTAATATAGCCCATTGTCTTAGTAATTTCATCACCTACATATATTGCAAGCACCTTCTCCTCCTCCATGCAAACAGTCTCATGTGCACACAGTTGAAGATTTCAGACGTTTGCTGATAGTGATGGGTAGGAAAATATTTGATCGCCCGAGCGTGGCCATTTAACATTCTCACCCCGTGGTCTGACCTTAAAGAGTGTGTGTGCGTGTGTGGGTGTGTGCGTGTGTGTGTGACAGTGTGCGTTTTGAGCTGTGTTTGTTCATTTAGCTTCCAGCCACTGTTAGCACATCAGGCACTTTTGATTTTCACGCACGCACAAATACATGGCGCGACCTATTAGCAGGACCTATCACAGCCCATTTGACCTCCACCTTCTCCCTGACCTCCAAGGCCATCCCTCGGGACAGGGGTCAGGGATTGGGGGGCCGATGTGCTGTGAACGTGGACAAACACTGATGATGGTCAAACACACAGTCCTCTACTTGTCTTTTTTCTTCTATGGACTAATTACACAATGCCTATTGATGCCCAATCAGTCAGTACACTCTCAATATAATCTATAATCCTTTTAAAATCTTATTAAATGTCATATCAAAACTTCTGATGACAAGCTAAAACAACAATGCATTTTAGTGATCTGTCAACTGAACTCCCAATAATACTGAACTCTCAATAATACTGCACTAAATCACTTTACGTAACATGTTTACTGCTGCCGTACCATTTGATTGTATCATGTATGTGCAATACTATATCATGTGCAATACAAATTCATCTGAAGTATTTTACCACCTGTGAAATACTCCAC
>JAVQKC010118155.1:0-12210 GCA_036025475.1 Philypnodon macrostomus
TACAATCAGCTGAAACCACTGAACGGTTCAAATCACTTCTCAAAACATTTCTATTGAAACTGGCTTTCCCCTCACTTAATAACTGATCTCTGTGTGTATGTTATGTCTGTCTGTGTGTGTGTGGTATTATTATTACTATTATTACTATTATTATTATTATCTTAACACGAGGTGTGAGGTTGTTTCTCAGGTTTTATGGTAATGAACAGGACAGTGATCTGCAGTAAATATACATATGACTGACAGAAAAGGAAAATAATTAAGATCTCAGGGGTAGCCTTTGTTAAAGCCTAAGTCTTAATACAATAGAAATTCAAATTATTTTACTTTGAGAGCTTCAAAGAGGCGCTGAAAATCTTGACTGAACAGTGTAAAAAAAATCGTACAAAAATCAATTTGAAACACAGTTATGGAACAATCTTCAACAACTTCAAGTAGCCTAGCTAGGTCTTACTTATTTTCATTACATACAATTTGATTTTTTATGGGTGCGTAACGGTCATGTGGCCACAAGGGGTCAGTAGCGCTGCAGCATAACCCGGCATAACCTCGTCCAGTTTTAACTCGTGCGCTTTGGAGCAGCCTAGTTACAGAATATGTAAAGTTAAATCCAGTTTCATTTATAGATTATTGTATGCTGAATGTATACTGTAGCCTTTTATTTTGGCAACTAAATACATTTTTCGCCCTTGGATTCAAGCTCTCTCACTAGAATCCTAAATGGTGTTGTTCTTGGTTTAGTGACTGACCCTTTGTGCTGTTACATGTATATTTTTCTTTTTGATGGATGAATCCGGCTGGTGATGGGGTGAGAAGTGGGTAATTTCCCATGGTTCATGAAGAAATGATAACTGTGAACTTTAATGAATGAACCGATCTGTGTCGCTCTGTTTTTTGTTTGCAGATAATAAATGAAGCTCCCAGGAAGTTACCATTAGTGGCGGGGTTTGTGACAGCGGCCCGGGACCCCTAACAGAGTTGTTTTCTTCCCTCCCACCGCCTGCTCTCGGCCACTACCTCCTCGGCTCACTCGCTCCGCACAGGTTTATGTTAATGACGCGCCTCGAGGCTTGGGGGGGAGCGCGAGTGGGAGCCATTTTTTGTCATTCAGTGGAGTTGTGCGGACGAAGCGGACGCCTATCTGCAGCGGTAGTGTTTAGTCAGTGAACGTGAAGGATAGCGAGAGAGAGAAAGAGAAAACGGGCTTTAAAACAAGCGGATTGTACGCGTGACCGTGCCAAACGAAGCATGGGTACTAAGCAACAAGGGCCAACTTACGCGCGGACAGTTTAAGTTGGAAAGGCGGACCTGCGATTTCCAAAGTGGACACAAAGTGAGGAGCGAGATGCACGTCGTTAAATGGGATTTGCTGTTGTTTTTTCTTTGCTGTAAAGTACTTCCACTGGTGAGCTGCCACGCCGTTCACATCAGCGAGGATGCGGGACCAAGGACAGTGGTGGCCGGTGTGGGGAGAGACGCGAGGTGCACTCTGGATCAAGCGCTCGCTCCTAAATTCACAGAGCGCTTTCTGGACACGGACTCAGCTCAGGGCATTGTGTTCATCACAGACTTTGTAAAGTGCTCCTGGCTGCGCTCCAACCCGTTTACAGTGTATACAGTTGCGGACTGTACGGACCGTTCCTCCGGCTATAGGCACCTGGTGACCAGCCAGTGGGACGTGTACTTTCACGGTAGGAACTGTTCAAATAAACGCACCAAGTCTCAATGGGACATGGAGGTGCTGAGTTTGTTCACAGGCCACAGCCAACACCGCTCTGAGTGCCACCAAGCAAACTCTGCGTTGTTCCCTGTGGGGGGTCTCCTGCCCGGACCCATCAGCAGATGTAAAGTGACCAACACCAGGGACTTTTATTTGTCCGAGGGGAACCTGTTTGTGTCTCAGACTTTGTGCTGGCTTCAGGACACTCTTTTTGAACTAGATCTACTTTGTGACATAGCTCCACGAGTGGATTTAAACGTTAGTCGAGCTGTTTCCATCCACTGGCGCGTGGGTCAGGGCCCCTTCAGACAAGCCCATCTGGCCCGGCTGCTGGAGAAGGCGGCCCGGTCTGATTCAGGGATAGTCAGCAGCAGTGGGAGGAGGAGGAGAAGCATCAACAGTAGCCCCCAGTTCCAGCCCCCCATGTACCAAGTATCTGTGTCAGAGAACAAGCCGGTTGGGACTCCTGTGGTGGTTTTGAAAGCGGTAGATGTGGATGAAGGAGATTCAGGCCGCCTGGAGTACTTCATAGAGGCCCTCTTTGATAGCCGGTCCAATAATCTATTTGCTGTTGATCAGGTCAGTGGTGCTGTGTCCACTGTGGATGTGTTGGACAGGGAGACAAAGGACACTCATGTATTTCGAGTGACTGCAGTGGACCATGGCACACCCCGGCGCACAGCAATGGCTACTTTAACTATAACTGTCAGGGACACGAATGATCACGACCCTGTTTTTGAGCAGCATGACTATAAAGAGAGCATCAGAGAGAATTTAGAGATTGGTTATGAAGTTTTAACTGTGAGGGCTACTGATGGGGATGCTCCAGTAAATGGCAACATCCTTTATCACATTATTAACAGTAACGGCACCAATGATGTGTTTGAGATTGACTCTAGGTCCGGGGTGATCCGCACCAAAGGCCTGGTGGACAGAGAGCAGGTAGAGTCCTATATGCTCATAGTTGAGGCCAATGACCAAGGTCGTGACCCCGGACCGCGCAGTGCTACAGCCACAGTGCACATAGTGGTGGAGGATGACAATGACAACGCCCCACAGTTCAGTGAGAAACGTTATGTGGTTCAGGTGCCTGAAGACATGAACCCTAACACAGAGATCCTGCAGGTGACGGCTACAGATGAGGATAGAGGGAGCAATGCCATGGTTCACTTCAGCATTATGAGCGGCAACACCAGAGGGCAGTTTTACATAGACGCTCAGACCGGTCAAATGGACCTGGTCAGCCACCTGGACTACGAGACTAACAAGGAATACACTTTGAGGATCAGGGCTCAAGATGGAGGCCGCCCTCCCCTGTCCAATATCAGTGGTCTAGTGACTGTACAAGTGTTAGATGTTAATGATAATGCTCCTATTTTTGTCAGTACACCCTTCCAGGCCACCGTACTGGAGAATGTACCTTTGGGATACTCCATTATACATATACAGGCGGTGGATGCAGACTCTGGGGATAACTCCAGGCTGGAGTACTGTCTCACTGAAACCACTCCAAACTTCCCCTTCAGCATCAACAACAGCAGCGGCTGGATCATAGTGGCAGCAGAGTTGGACCGAGAGAGCGTTGACTTTTATAACTTTGGAGTGGAAGCCCGTGATCACGGATACCCTGTCATGTCCTCCTCCGCCAGCATCAGCATGACCATCCTCGACGTCAATGACAACAACCCAGAGTTCACTCAGAAAGCCTATTACATGCGCCTGAACGAGGACGCAGCTGTGGGGACCAGTGTTGTGACGGTGTCAGCTGTGGACCAGGACATCAATAGTGTAGTGACATATCAGATATCCAGTGGAAACACCCGGAACAGGTTCTCCATCACCAGCCAGAGTGGAGGAGGGCTGATCACTCTGGCCTTGCCTCTGGATTACAAACTGGAGCGTCAGTATGTCCTCACTGTGACTGCCAGCGACGGGACACGCTTCGACACAGCCAAAGTGTTTGTTAATGTTACAGATGCTAACACTCATAGACCAGTGTTTCAGAGCTCACATTACACGGTTAACATCAACGAGGACAGGTCTGTGGGCACCACAGTAGTGATCATAAGTGCCACTGATGATGATACTGGTGAAAACGCGCGTATCACTTATTTTATGGATGACAGCATCCCTCAGTTTGACATTGACCAAGACACAGGGGCTGTGACCACTCAGATGGAGCTGGACTATGAAGACCAGGTGTCTTACACACTAGCCATCACTGCTCGAGATAATGGAATCCCACAGAAGTCTGACACCACATACCTGGAGATACTGGTGAATGATGTAAATGACAATGCCCCTCGCTTCCTCAGAGACCACTATGTCGGCTCAGTGATGGAGGATGTGCCCCTGTATACTAGTGTAGTCCAGGTGTCTGCTACTGATCGGGACTCTGGCCTGAATGGACGCGTGTTTTATACATTTCAAGGCGGCGAGGATGGTGATGGTGACTTTATCATTGAATCCACCTCTGGCATAGTCCGTACTCTGCGCAGACTAGACAGAGAAAATGTGCCTATTTACAACCTGCAGGCTTATGCTGTGGACAAGGGGCTCCCTGCTCTTAAAACACCAATCAACATCCAAGTGACGATCTTAGACGTGAATGACAACCCCCCTGTTTTTGAAAAGGATGAGTTTGACTTATTTGTGGAAGAGAATAGCCCTATAGGTGTGGTAGTAGCGCACATATTAGCTACAGACCCAGACGAAGGCAGCAATGCACAGATAATGTATCAAATAGTGGAGGGAAACATCCCAGAAGTTTTCCAATTAGATATTTTCTCCGGTGAACTAACTGCATTGATAGACTTAGACTATGAGACCAGATCTGAGTACATTATTGTAGTTCAGGCCACCTCTGCCCCTCTCGTCAGCCGCGCCACTGTACACATCAAACTAATAGACAAAAACGACAACATCCCCATTCTCAAAAACTTTCAGATCATTTTTAACAACTACGTAACGGACAAATCAAGCAGCTTCCCTACAGGAGTGATCGGACGCATTCCCGCGCATGACCCTGACGTCTCGGACCAGCTACTCTACAAGTTTGAAACTGGAAATGAGTTGAATTTAGTCCTGTTGAACCACACGACAGGGGAGATACAGCTGAGCCAAGCCCTTGACAACAACAGGCCACTGGAGGCTTCCATGAGGATCTCTGTGTCTGGTGAGTGCATTAACATTAATATTATGATCACGATACTGCATTTGTGTGTTTCTCAAACTGTGATACAGGTCCCACTGGTGGTACGTGAGCTCTGTAGTGGAGTTGGTTTAATTTAGAGCCAGTTTTGATCCTTTTTTGTTCCTGCTTAGTCCTGATTCACACCTGGGTCAGACTTAATTGAGACCTAGCACTGGTTTGCTCTTCACTTCACCAATCCTTAACCATTTCTGTCACAGACTTATTCATGAAGTACATATTATATTTATGTGTAGAACCAGTCTATCGTGTCACTGATTCAGCATTAAGTTTCTGCTCAGCTCACTCTAAAAGCTAATTTGTTTCCATTTGTTCTGTGTATAGTCAGTTGCTATGTAATGTTGCCGAACCTCTAATTAGTGAAGTGAATTGTAGTGTACACAGTTCTGAGCTTGTCTGCTTCCTGTTGCATTCACACTCCAGTGAGCAGCCTGATCCTCATCATAGACCCCACTCCCCCTTCATCCCGCGGACAATGAAAGACCTAATTCGATTACAGCTTGTTTTTACAATCACAAGTGAATCTGTATTGTGGGCCGTTTTGTTGACTAGCTGTTGAAAGGCTGACATGGTGTTTGGTAAATGTGTTGATGCTGGTGCCAAACTTTGAGTGTATTTTTCAGAATTTAGTTTAGTCGGTTCAGCTTTAGTCCTGATTTCGACCCAAACTTGAGGGAACTTCTTCTGCCTTTATCTTTCCGAGCATCTTTGCAAATCCTAAACTGCCTTTGTATTCCCGGTACCTTTTAATTTAGCATGCCTGAACTTGAATTGTTGAGTGTGTGCCGTCCCTCACTGTAGGAGCATTGTGATGTGGTTTGAATTGCTGTAATTTCTTCTTTGTCTCTGACCTTGGCAAAACCTCAGAGAGATGGGACATTAGTGCTAGTAGGAAGCTTAGGAGTACGTTTGACTAAAAGACATTGTAGGCATTGGGGCTGCACAAAAACATTAATACAATATGTAATGTTTGTTGTCTGACAGAAATTCAAACCTTAGCCTTGATTTAGTCCTCAATAAAGTTTGGGCTTGGTCCTGGGTTCAGACCTGGTTAAGGGATTTCTGATTTAGCCCCATTTTTGACCATTGAGTCCAGAGCCAACGTAACATGTATGAGTTCTAGTAGACATGATTGCCAGCTTTATGTGCATTCCAGTTTGCTGACATTGAAAAGCTTGGTCCTATTAGGCTGGCGTGGGCAGTCTTTATGGTTTAGCCTCTGTGAAGAACAATAGTGAAACAGTCGATTAGGACTGAGCTCATCCCAGGCCGGGCCATACTGGAGACAACAGCTGGGGACCCCACCGTGGACCAATTAGAGGCAGTCTCACACCCCACGCGTCCCGCACCTGCTAGGGATATATATGTCAGTACCCCTGCAGGACACCGATGGAGGAAAGGCTGGAGAGAAGCAGTGGGGGAGGGGACAGGGTTAAAGACGGGGCAATATATCCTAGCAACTATGGGCCTTAGGTGGGATACATCCTGAACAATGTCCAGTTAAAAAGGTTAGTATCAAACCCACTTAAGTGGAAGTAGTGGGAGATTTATTCAAAATAAAAATAACAAAACTTCAAATTCACTATCTGAGCCTGTTATATGATGTAAAGTGGATAATCTGTTATAATTGTTTTTTTGTCCCTCCCCTGGTCGTTGCAGCACCATCAAATCAGGGTTTGTGGAATAGTGTCCAGTAGTAGTCCAGTTTTTGATGTTGCTGTAGAGGCCAGGGGAGGGACTAAAGTAAAACATAATAATTAATACATCTCCCACTTATTCTCAAAAGACTGAATCCTATCCCAGTAACTATGGGTGGTAGTAGTAGTGGGAGAATGTCAGGGACTGGTTTTTATACATTTAAGCTGTCATCGAAAATTTAGTGGTACAGTAGAAGAAGAGAAGCAAGGAGATGCTAAGGAGCTAAAGACGAGGGCAGAAGGGCTGGTCTTCAATAGATGCTCCTGACCCCAATTTTCAAAGGCTTCTCCCTCCAGGGACCTCCCAAGTCTTCCCCATTATCTTGGTTTTTATACTGGCGTTTAAGAGGCCCCTTATATGGACCATTTTTGACGAAGGCTTTTGTATACTGCTGGACTGTGATTAACAGCGTTTCTGAGCACCGCACTTCACTGTGAGACGAGTGAAATGAGACAATGGACCGGTCACACTTAGATACAACTTCAAGTATTTTCAAAGTAGTTTACTCAGGAGTTGAAGAATAACCAACAGATTTGAATGAGCTGATTGAGTAAGGCCAGTCAAGGTGCATTCTCAAATTGTTTCTCAGATATAGCAATGATGAAATACATCCATCCATCTTCTTCCGCTTATCCGGGGCCGGGTCGTGGAGGCAGCAGTCTAAGCAGAGATGCCCAGACTTCCCTCTGCAATGAATACAATAAAGCATTTTATTTATGGATACCTAAGCAACAATGCAAATATCCCAAAATATGTATTCATGTATTTCAAACTATTCCTGTTAAAGGTCATATATGACTTGTGCCTGTTACAGCAACTATGGGCCTTAGACAAGGTACAGCCTGGACCATAATGGCACATGTTATTATTGAATCAAAAATAGCTGCAGTGAAATTATAAAACTGATATATAAGAATATTTTGAATTGATATTTCTGCTAACCCACTAATCACTGCATGAGTATTGAGTGTCCCTCGTTTAGCTAATCCGAAATACATTATAAATATAATAGTTTCATGGGCTTTGATACTGAAATCCAGCAAAAGCTACACAAGGACATTCACGAGACTTAACAAGATCAGTCCTGACTCTGAGATGGAGGGAGTGGTTGCATGATGTCATTGTAGAAGAAGTGCTAAAATTTTACTGATCTGCTTCCACCACTTCCTACATTCATTCATATTATGATCTTTCCAAAGCCTTAGTAAGTCAGCACACCAACTCTTTGCTTGAAGATAATTAAAGGCAATCAGAGAAAATACCACATCGATGGACGGAGAACGAGCTTTGCTAATTAAACGTGCTTTTACATAATCCTTACAAATGTACTAGGCACGGAACAACTGCATATCTTCACTTCCTTATGATATCATGTCTTGAGTGTGCACAGGCATTAATTAGTGATATCACATCAGTCTAGTCATACCAGGTCTATGCTGGCCCCTATAATCTTATTTTCCCTCCCTATGTATTACTGTAAATGTAAAAAAAAAAAAAAATCTTGTTCTTATTTTGATACAGGAAGCTTTATTTCAACCTTTGGAAGATCAAACATACGAGAAGAATACATGAGTTTGTGGATGCTGAGAATGTGTCCATTGAATGAAACCATTAGTGTACAAACAAACTAGTTAAGAATATGCTCAAATGACCTTAGATTTGCTAAATAAATAAAAGACATATCAGAAATATTTAAAAATCTTGATCATCTAAAAGGCTAAGACTCTCATCACCTCTCATTTCTAAATTTATGGGAATGCCAAGTTCAGTTGATCAAGTGATACTGTGAATAACAGTAAACCACACACAACATACTTGAACAGAAATGATAATTATAGTGCTAATGTTTCTCATATGCCTTGTAAATAGATTTGTGTGGAGTGAGGGCTGGCTGCCGGCTGCAGGATTAGATTTGCTTCTTCCGTATCCTGGGATCTGTCGAGCCAGTGTTGACATACTCTGAGCTGATCTACTGTTTTCAGACATGCGTGAGCCTGCATTAATAGGTGTTTGCATATAAGGTTTCTTTCATCCATAAGCTCCGGTAAGGCTTCATATAGAAACTAGCTAATCCCATCATTATCTGGCCATGCCAAAATGTCGAAGCTTTCTTTGCATGTTTGTCATTGTTGCATATTATGTTTACAGACCTGTATATTTTTGCACTTCTTATTGTAGATTATAGTAGATAAATCATTTTTAGCTCAAGATTGTTTGATACAATGTTTTAGCTTTCTTTGTGTGTCTGTCATTGTTGCAGATGCATTTGTCTTGACAGATCTACAATCTACATGTATATGTCTGCATATTGTCATTGTCTGTTTTTAAAATGCTAACAACACCCCTGTTACAATCACAGTGGCGTATCACATTTTGAGCTTATATTATATTCAATGCTTATTCAAAGGGAGAAAAATGTCTGCCTGTGAGTAATGATGGTGGTTTGATTCAGATCACATCTCACTGCAGGTTGTGGAGATGCTCAAATGATACGGCGGACAGCATATGTTTTCTCTCACAAGTTGCTGTCAGCACAAAATATCCTTCTGAGAGGATCTGGAGTGGTCGCGGATGGGCCAAGGTTAGATTAGTTTGCCCTCTCTCAAAGCAAGCAAATGTATTGGAAACTATTTGAGACAGGAAACAGGGAAATTACGGCTTACAAGTGTCTTAATATGACAATCAGAAGTTAAAGGTCAAGGTGACTTTGAAATGAAATAATGAAGTTACAATGGAGAGGTCACATCCAATAAGAAGACTCTGTTCTCCTAAGTCTTGTATGTGTCATTGTTTTGCTATTTTTCCCAAAAATACAAAGCTGACTTCTTCGATGCCTCCTCTCTGACCTTTCTTTCCCTTGACAACTCACCAAGCAACTGCATCTTGCACAAAATCTGTTTCCACAATGGGATGGTGAATGGATGTTTCTCTTAACCCCATCACACATTGTGTATAGACATTCACAGTTTGAATAATTCAATTAATGGTCTCATAAAAGCCTGTGCTAGGATTTTTCTCAGGGTTGGTCTTGTCAAAGCTGGGCTGTACTCTCTCAGGCCACTTTATTAGGTAGCCCTTGCACCAAATGAAGTGGCCACAGCTTTTTTTTTTCTTTTTTTTTGCACCCCAATGGATTATTTCTCTTTCACAGACCATTCTATATAAAACGTAAATTAACTGTCTCCATTTTTGGTGCAGTTTGAACTTCAACACACATGTCTTTAACCAGTGCCAGTGTTTGCATTTCACAGTTGAACCGATGTTCCTAATAAAGTGGCCAGTTAGTGTACATAGCATTAACCAGGATTAAGCTCCACACCAATCTACTGTTCATGTGTGTGTGGGCCATGCAACAGCTGGAGCTCTCTGATTACTTGAGTAATTATGTTTCACTTGAGCGCTGCATGTTCATTTCCTCCTACCTTTTCTCTGGATGGTTTATGTTTGGTGAATTTCAGTTTATGTCCCAGTTTATTTGATACATAGAATTCAAAGACAGTCAGAACCTCCGTCACAGTCTGGTGTGGACACTTCTTTGACAAGTTTGGTACGACTTGAATCATCTGTACTGCACTTGTTTTATTCACCCGCGCCTCCCTGCGTGTTGTTAGTCACACTTTGAGGCTTTGCTGGAATGTCAGTCACTGCGTTTCTGTGTTCTTTTATGCCTTTTTGTCACCTTCAACCTTGATACGGTTTCTCTTTTCTCCGGTTTTGTTTTCCCTGTCGCCACGGCCCATTTTTCTCCAATCTTGCCTTGACTCTATAGCGCTAACCTCTACAACCTCAACCATCATTTCGAGCCCCATCCTTAGCACCACCCTCCCGCTGCCGCTGCTCGGCCTCCCTCCCCTGTGAAAAGGAAGAATGCCTAAGAGAAATGCTTTGTTAAGCGCCCAGTTGTCATGGAGAAGCCAGCAATGCCCGAGAAATTCCTGGTGGGTGGGGACGGAGGGGTAAGGTCCCTTTTGTGGATCGGGGAGGAGGGGGGGGAGGGGAGAGACACAAAGTTTTTTTAAAAGGCAAGTGTCCCATGTCTGCACCAAAGCATAAACTCTATTAGCCTACACCCCACTTCTATCAAGGGCTGCACAATATGAAAAATGTTTTATCTCAATGCTGACAACTGACAAATGCAATCTCCATATTGAATGAAACTAGCCCATTAATGATAGGGTCTTTTCTCTGCCAGGCATTTCCAATGAAAATAATTGTCCATTCCAAAAAAGGATGAAAAAAGACCTTATGTAGCCTTACATTCATACCACAATGTGACCAGTCATGTTTTGACACTAAACAGACTTCTATATTGTGCAGCCTTATATTTCTATGTCTGGTAAAGCTGCGTGTGACTTCAGCGGTCCTTTTATTTTGGTTTAAAAAATACACCCGCATTTGAAAGTGCGTGGCAATCCGATAGTGTTGTCCTTAAGCTCTGGGATTTCAGATAAAGATGTGCTGAATAGGTGTCTGGTTTCTTGCTGCTGGCTGGTTACTCAACTGTGGAAGATAGTGGCGTATGACCTCATCTATCTGAGCATTGGGAAATTATATGGGATTAGGTCTGGTGACGGGGTGAGACCTTACTGGGCTTGTGCATATGTCTCAGCCTTGTCCCACATTATGCCCTAATTTCTGTCTGATGAAGCCCCCCCCCCCTACACACATACACACACACACACACACTTTTGTCTTTATGCAAACGTAAACTAGTTTCACTCAGAGCTCATCATATTTATCTTACAATACATTTTCAATTGTTAGTCTGGATGAATGACAACCTTCACCGTTGTTTCAATTGTTAGGTGTATTGGTTTGTATATGGTAAAATATACAAACGTATTGTGCAGCTACAGGCATTATACACATTGACACCCTTCTCTCTGTGACTTTAACATTTATTTAACACACTTCATTGAACTCATTTAGTCCTAAACCAGACCAGAGATCACACACTGACCAGTTTTCATATGATTAAATCCTGAACCATGAACATAACTGTACAACACAAGGGCAAGACTCCTAAAGATTGAATATATCAATGTCTGATGTATTAGATTAATGCTGACAGTTGGAGCTTGTGCAGCCCAACTTGAATGTCAACTTCTTTTTCTGCTATTAACAAGTCTTTATTGAAACAGAATTAGGACTGAGGCAATGTTTGACCTCTTCTCAATGTACTTCTTTTTGTGAGTGGGGTTTCCCTTTGTCCTGTATGTATCAGGTCAAGCCATCGGTGCATGTGAATAGCCAGCTCATGTTTGGTCGCGTCTTTGCATGCTAATGTTCTGTTACCATTACGCTGACAGCACTTTCTCTTTTGATATGTTAATGCTTGAATTGGAAGAGTTCACATCCTTTCTGCGGCTGGTCTATAGGAGAAGAATCTATGGTATGTGTCATCCTCTTGTTCTGCTAATAATTGCAGAGGAGTGTGTTACTTTTTCAGTACATTGTATTTTAAAAAGTAGTTACTGTATATACCAACATTGTATTTTTAATGGCAGAATATTTTGAAGTAACAATAATGCCGATACGATTTATACATGTGTTTTTCTATACAAAAAATATATTAGATGAT
>JAVQKC010118158.1:0-18219 GCA_036025475.1 Philypnodon macrostomus
ATTGTTGTGTTTTTAATTGTATTATGTTCTTTAACTGTCTTTTCTGTAAAGCACCTTGAATTGCCTTGTGTATGAATTGTGCTATACAAATAAACTTGCCTTGCCTTGCCTTGCCTAAATGTGAATAAATCCTACCACATTGTAAGTATTGAAAGCTATTATAATTTCCTATAAAAGACTGGGTGAAAAAGTAGCTACGCACATTGCAAGGTTAAATTTATCACGTTAATTGTCGAGCTAACCACAAGCTTTTACTAGTTCTGAAAGCCTTCATGCTGTCACCTTGAATATCTTATTTCCTGCGTCAGTGCTATTGTCTATGGTTTAATAGCAGCTTGTCCTCTGTTTGAGATGCCATGGTGTTATTAATAATACTTGGTTGGTCGTGAGTTTGTTGATGAATGCCAGCTGTCAAAAACGCTGCGGGAAGTCGTCTCTAAAAGGACTTTTTCAATGCTTTTAAAGTAATGACCTTGGATGCATTTCACCAATATTAGGTTTTTGCTTGTGTTCGTTGCTTAAAGGTGCGAACAAAGTCAGATTGTCAATTTTAGGAATTTTATATTTTGTACTTTTTCTTACTTACAGACTATACCTCTCTGAAATCAAGATACATATATGTAATACTGTCAAATATAGTATTTTCCGGTGAAAATGATTGTTTTCTGTGCTTCCTTGCTTAAGAGCACTGTTGGACATAATGGTTTTTTTCCATTGCCAGGCCTCGTACTGATTTCAGAGGTCTCTAATGGCTAGATGGAGAATACAGCATCCACATAAGGACTACTATGTTACATCTGAACAACAGAAAGGTCCTCCAGAATATTGATTTATCATCATACTCTTGATAAAAATGATAAAAAAACAGCCTTGTGATGTACTGTGTGTAATTAGGGTTGCCACGCCACTCAAAAACTCAACTACTATTGGTCAAAGCGAAAACCTGCAAGCTCTGATTTTATGTTCCGTTAGAGGCCAGGGGAGGCACTTCAGCTGAATAATGATAATGACAGATGACCTACTTTGCACTGTAGAAGAGAGTGAAATAATCAATTTTAAAGATTTAAATTTTTACTTGGGGAAAAACCTCCGGACAGCTATAATTTCTGTCTAGTAACTTTATCATCTGTCAAGTGAAGGCAGAAAGTCTTTAGCAGGTCTAAACTAAGACTACTCAAAGTCTAAATTGTGTTAATTGTGCATAAAACCAGGCATAAACAAGGACTATAGGGGCAGCAACAACTACACTTTCCTAAGTAAGACTAGAAATGTACCATCAGTGCTACCTGTTCCACAGTCCGAGAGCTACTGGCATATGAGAACTACTGAACTGAACTGCTACCCACAGACTGTATCATATTCTAGACAGCTTTTTAACCCTTAATATGTATTGTAATATTCCAGTTTTGAAAGTGTCAGCCAGAAGATGCGTTGTTGATGTCATCTGTGACCTTTGGCTCGCTCTTCTCTGCTAAGCGTTGCTAATGCCACTCTTGACACCTGTTCTTCAAGATCCAGCCCCGTAGTCCCAGTGTAGGATATTCTGGCATATGCCCGCTGCAATTGATAATGTTTGAGGACAAGAAAATGACTAGCAGCACAAACTTTTGCAGGGGTTTATTGGCAATGACTTCTGGAGCACATTTTAGAGCACTTATAAGGAAGGCCACAAGGCAGTACAAATATACATAACTTAAGACAGACATACATAGCTGCAAGAATATACACCAAAAATACTGCACTGCTAATGTGGTATGCTAATCTTGTATGCTAACCAAATTCAATATGACTACTCTTGTTCACCAGGTCAAGGCAAAGAAAAAGCCATTGCGCAATCATTAGCATTAGCACATTGGAAATCAACGCAAACCATACAAATGAATCAATAGCACAATAGCTTTTGGACAAGTCAGTATAGGCTGTTTAATTGTTGTTAGCATTAAGCCTATTCCCTCGTTAAGAGACATAACACTAGTACAGGCCTTTAATCTTTTCCTCCCACACAACACGCAACCTTTGACTCACATGTCCAAGGTAAACTGCCTGGGACTCAATGTAAGTGGACTACAAGCTGTGTGCAGACACAGGTGTAGTGCGTGGGTAATGAAGAGGTGAATGTATCCTTGAGGGGGACGATTTAGTAAAAATAGTATAATCACCAGTAACATAATAATGGTCATCCTTCATAAAACTCATTTGCACTTTGGTGTCTAGTCTAGCAACATTTCCAAGAGCAGTGGTTCTCAAACGGCAGTCAGGGTACCACAGGTGGTACTTCCTAGTGGTACTCAGGAGTCTTTTGCAACTCAAGTCTCTGGAAGTTCTAGTTTAGAGCTGATTAAGTCCTGGTTAAATCTTGGTTTAGACTTTCAGACGCAGGTTAGTACTGTTTTAGTCTTGGTTGGATCATTTAAAACCTGGGTTAGTTTGGCTTAGACCTGGTTTAGATACCTGTTTTGACCATATTAATGCATTTTTACATGCATTCTTACCTAGGCCTCCAGGTTTACTTCTGGTTATTACTCACTATTTCGTTTAATAAAATAATGATCTAAATTGGTAATTGGTGTGAATTGTTTGAGAACCACTGCCTCAGACCTCAGACTAAATTCTAACCAACTGAATGGAACTACGATAGCTTTAAGCGTTGGGAAGCCGCTCCTGACACATCTCCAGTGGCCGCTTGAATGCTCCCCTTCCAAAAACTTCCACGTTGCTGGCCAGCCACGGGACCACGTTCCCGGCCAGGTACGTGCTGCAGTTGGCCATAGACTGGATTTCGGATGGTTTCAGAACGCGGTCCCAGATGTTTACTTGACTAAGCTCCCCCACGAAGGCTTGTCCCGCGTCGAACCGGCCGCCCACGACATCCTGCAAAGGGTCAAAAACAGCAAGTAGTTTTTGGAAAATAAGACAATAGTAAATAATGTTTTAAAGAAACTAAACCTTGTATTGTGGAAATTTTGATTTTGAAAATGACAGAGATGCTGGGGCCCGTAATCTATCCGCCCTAGGGCCCCCAGATGTACAGAACCGACAGTGGCTATGTCCACATTAAACCTAATATATCTCTCTCTATTGCTGCATTAATCATCACCATGAAATACTTGGATAGTTTGTCTTCAATACAAAGAACATCCTATGTCTATGCTCAATATCTAAGCACAATGAGCCCCATTCAGAAGCATTTCACTGTACTGAGTGGTTTAAGTGGGAAAGTAAGGACATATATCTATTGCTGATGTCTTGTTATAATAATAGGATAAGGCTTACCGTACCCTTTGGAAGAATTTCTAGAGTTAACTCCATATAGGAACTAAGGCTGTCTCTATAATATACATCTCTTTCTCTTTTTAATAATGCCTTGATGGATCTCGAGGGTTGCATTAGCATTAGCATTAGTGACAGGCCTGCTCTTATCTTATTTGTTGGTCGTTCATGATAGCCTGCCACCATCTTATTACAGCCGTGTTAGCTCCAGATGAATTTCTCATTTCAATCTGCATATGCCATGAATAACACACTTTATTACAGGAAGCACTTGACATGGCAGTCTCAAGTGTTTCCAAAAAAATGCCTCCAGGACTGTAAAAAAGCTAAGAAATATCTTACCAAGATTTTTCATTAAAGGCATGCGCTGTAATTTCTGTCCACTAGTTGGCGATAATAATAATGACTAGTGTGATTTTTCTGGCGCATATATGTCTCCAATGCTGTTTGCTCACTTTATACACAGTTTGTGTTGTTAATCAAGTCAGATTTTTTATTTTTTCAAGCAGAATCTCTCTAAATTATTTATTATTTATTTATTATTAATTATCTTTTTTATGTTGACACATACAGATTGGGGCAGCAGTGGCTTGGGAGTTAGTGCAAAGTTCCATTCTTACCCTAACCAACAGTTCATACTAATGTTGTGTCCTTGGGCAAAACAATTCACCAAACTCCCCTGAATATTTCAATGTATCTGTCAGTTTGACCCAGCGCAAATGCACTCAAATGTAAAGTAAGTGTCTTAAAAAAGTGCTATACAAATCTCTTAATATGGTTTATTTGACTATGTACTGACCTGCTCCTGCCCTAAGATAATAACTCCACCAGGTTTGATAGGGTGCCATGCTGCGAGGTTGTCCCCAGTCCCGAGCTTGTATCCGTCTTGGTAAGCATCCCATTGGCCATCTCGTGTGGTCCAGGAGATGCAGATGTGGTGCCACCTTCCATCTCGCACCTCAAGGGGCAACTGAGCAACCTGCATTCCAAAAAGCTCAGTATTAGTTTGATGTCTGAAGCAATATGACTTTCAAAGCTAACACATTAAACGGTTGGATTTTACTTTACAATACAGTCATACAATGGTAATAGTGTGGAAATAAACAGGTAGTAATAGTTATGGTTTATTAGCAAATCAATTCTATGCTATTACTCTTGTGGTTAGGGTCAGCTGTAAGCCTCAGTTATTACATAGAAAATTTTGGGCAATTACCACACTATTACCACACTATTACCACACTATTACCACACTATTACCATATTATTACCGCGTTGTAAAGTAAAGTCTTACCAATTAACCAGTCAAATACGTGCCTTATCATTTATCAGCAGCTCAATCGGATTATTGCCCCACTCAATCAGCACTATCTCGTTGGCCTGCCCGGGTACACCATATGAGAATGGCGTGCCAATGCCCGGGCTGGCACTGGACTTGATCCACATGCAGAGTGTGAAGGCGTACATCTCGGGGAGGGTTTTGGTAATGCGCCCATACAGATAGTTGGTGCGCTGGGGGAGGGACAACTTAAACAGTTCTGGGGACTTGAAGTCTCCACCTCCTGTAAAAGACAATTTCCATTAGTTGTATTAGTTTGCTGACCACATATAGGGCCATGCATATTAGTTATCACTTTTCACGGTCATAATTTTTAGACTCTTACTAATTTCTTTGAGTGCTTTCACCTGCATCCAGTCCATTAGTTTATGAGCTACTTGGACAATAGATGCATCCTATATGTCTCATTCATACCAGTCTTTTTTCTGGGTAAACTACAATCCAAAGACCACCCTTTCATCTCTGATATGATTACGTTTAGTCCCATATTCGACCCATACCCTTCTCCAGCTCGCTGATCCTCTCCACTAGAGCATTGAGTGTGCTCTCGGTCTTCTGTCTATAGGCGGATGTTGCGTTGGTCAGCATGCTCTTCTCCTGCTCCAGGTTGTTGACCTTCTTCAGTAGCTGCTTCTCCAGTTCTCCGAGACGTCTTTGCAACAGGTCCCGCAGCTCGCTCGGGAAAGATGCTCCAGAGATGTTGGCCCGCATTTGCTGTTGCTATGGAAAACAAGAGAATAGAAATCACATTATTGGAATAAAATTAAAATGTCTGAATTCAAGCAGGCCCTCAAAATATAAAAATAGACACAATAAACAGTAAACAGTAAACAGTATTGGCTCTCATCAGCAAGGACAAGGTTAAAGATGATGCATTTTTATACATATTCATTTTACATGCATTCATTTAATAATAACCACAGATAGGATGATAATATAATAACTTTGAGAAAAATGCCTCTTTAGCTGCTGGACTTTTGAGTTTTGGCATTTATACTGATTCAATTTGATAGTATGCAATCAATTCCATATAGCAAACTACATGGGTTTATGCAGTTCAATGTAAAGTCAGATGCATTTGCTTAACTGGAAGGTTCTAGTTTGGACAAAGACAAGTAATCCTTTTCTGTGTAACATAATTATTTTCAGTAGTGCTCTAGAGGTCCTGATAAGGCTGTTTGTGAAAATCCTCTTAATCAGTTTCACCTTTACGCACAGAGCCTCAACTTTACGCACTTACCTCCAGGTTTTCCAGTCTGTCTTTGAGCCCTTTCATCGTCTTCCCCAGATTGTCTATGGTGTCGTTTGGATCTCTTGGTACATCTCCCATAGTGTTCTGCTTTTCTTTCCCCCATGTCCCTCCTTTTGAGTTCTTTCTATCGTCTGTGGTGGAGGCGCACAGTGACAGCTTGGTGTTTAACTCGTTTATGGTGCCGACCTGTTTGGAAATGGTTTCTTTTTGTTGAAGAATAGTCTCTCGTAGTTGCATGACGGTGTTTCTTAGCTCCTCTTCTTGACTTCCCGCGGTTAACTCGGGCAGTAATGTCACCGGACATGTGGTATCACCTGTAAGTGGTACGGCTCGGCAAATGTACCGCTTACCATCATCCGGCTGACCAACTGTTGAATACAAACTTCCCAAGACGCACAAGCACAGATACCTGTAAAGCAACAACATTTTAATTCAGTTTTCTGCAAGTCAGTCCAAACGGTGCGCAAAAGCGATCCTCCAAAACGCGCATCGAAACAAAAAGGACATATTTTCGCGCAAAGTGAAAAGCGACAATCCGCTCAGTGTCTTAAGCCTGGTTAGTGTTGGTTGTGACTATTCCTGGCATCAGTAAAGCAGACCTCACCGGACAGCTCGACTCAGTAAAGGGGATTACCAAAAAAGGTGTCTCTACGGCTCACCTGATTGGCTGTAGTACGTGTACGTCATCTGCCACCTGCACTTTTCTGTACCCTTTATTTAATGGAGGTGCGTAGAAAAAAAACACTGTAATGTAGCCTGTTCATTTTCTTATTTTCAGGTGACACATATGGTGATTTAGGTGCATGTGTGATGGAGGCATTGATGGATCAAAGGCCGGGACAAGATGATAAACAATTAGTCTCAGCTACAGCTCCTACTGTCGCCAATGAAAGGTCAATAAAGCCTGGTGCGATTTACCACTGTGCTTTGAACATGGCAACCCACAATGCAGCCACGATCTGGGATGTGAATAAGACAAATATAAAATAGACACAATACACAGACACAATTCAGTGGCAGCATTATCAGTATTATCAGCCTCCTGCTAATTGGTTTATACATTGCAGATTATACATCAGATTATACATCAGATTATACATCAGAATGGCTTTAGATTTTTGACAGGGTACCAGGTATTTGGGTTTTATTTTTGCTATCAACATACAGAACATATAGCTATGATTGGATTACTATTGTTCTGGGATATGCTCATCCCCCCTTTTTACATTTATCAGTTGATAGATGATACTCTTTAATTCATGTCTGCCATATACACAGCTTGTATGTCAATATTCAAATAACTGATGGTGTAAGTGTGAATACTAAACAAAACATCAAAATGAAATGAAAAAGGACCCATGCAGTCGCTGTAATGGTCTTTTTCTGCAGGTGGGGAATGGAACATTTACAAGCAAAAACATTAAATGCTTAAAACAAATTGAGAAAATAGTGTTTTTAGAGTTTTCTTTTCAAACCTTGAACAAATCCAGTTGCATCCCTGGTGGCAGTTTTCCCAGCGGACGGCCTGAAAATAGGTGTGATGTCAGAAAAGACAGCTATTCTTTCTCCAAAATAACAAAGAAAAAAGCTCTCTGCCAGTCAATGTTAAAACACTATAATGAGAAAAAAAATGCTGTGATAAAAAATCCCAGTTTCACAGTCCACTGGCAGTAGTACACTCAGTGGCCACTTTATTAGGTACACCTATTCAACTGCTAGTTAAGACAAAAACATGCCTTTAGTTTTACGGTCATGTTTGAGAAAGTAGAAACTATAAACATAACACAATGGTTGGTGCCAGAAGATCTGCTTCAGGAATAGCGGATCTATTAGGAGTTCCTTACTTAAGTGTTTAAAGAGAATGGTCCCACGTACAGAAAATATCTAGTGAGCACCATTTCTCTGACCGAAAATTCCATGCTCATGCCAGGGGTGAGAGAGGAATAGCCACACATCAACAAATCATCAAACCTTGAAGCGGATGAGCTGGAAGGCAGAAGACAACACCTGGGCTATTATAGTAGGCACAGGGTGTACCTAATAAAGGGGTCAGTGGTTGTATCTGTCAAAGCATGGTCAGTCGTGTTTACCAGCTTGACTCACCAGAGAACTTCGTTACATAAGCTTACAGGTGAAAAACAGTGGCAGATGTTTTTGTGTGACGTGAATAGATTTTCGGGGCATTGTGATGATTCAGAGATCTCAAAGAAAGTGCACTCCTCTTTTTGCTCCATATGAGAAATAATGCCGGGATTCTCATCACCGGAGCTATCTAATGGACACATGAGTGTTTTCTGGAAACAGCACCAGCGTGTGTCATCTGAAAAAAGACAGCGCAATAAGCAGGAGACAAACAACTTTTAGCATATCGTTATTAACTGAGGGAACAAAGCCGACCATAGAGAATGAGAATGTAACTTTGTATGTCGAATTACGTGTTACTTTCAATGTGACACGTGCTGAAAAGAAGAATTGAATTTGCAGCCGTGTTTTTTGATCCGGGAGTTTACTGTGAAGGCTGTAAAAAAATAGAAAGAGAGAATGAATTGCAGGCCATTAGGGAAGCATGTGGGTGGGAGACAGCCATGATAAATTTGGGAAGATAAATAATGACCAGCATCTTTCAACATGACTTTGAAGCTATTAAAACACAAATTATGAACAGCCCTAGATGAGGACTGTTCATGTTTTATAGAAGCTTTATAATAAGATGAAAAACATTCATACTAATGACCAGTAGCCTATAGTTTATCTTTCACACACATAAACATGTCACCCCTTGTTCTTTTCTATTGTGCAGGTCCCACAAGCAACCAGAAGTTATTGTCATTGGATGCAATTATTAAGATTTCACCTCAACAGATCACAATCTTGTAAATTTAATGAAACACCCTGAGAGCATAATTAGCTTAACGGAGGAAGGGATTACATATTCATCATGGCAACCAATTATCAGTGGTCTGCCATCTTGTGGTAAAAAAATGCAACTTCATTTTACACAAGTCTTCTCTTAAGCTTTAAAACTCTTTCTGCTTACCTACTCTGTCTGTCTGTAGTGTGTGTCATTCCACCCACCTGCATATGTTAGCCTACTTGATGGAATGCATTTATAGACCTGCAAGGTTTACTAAAATGATGTATATTTTAGACCTGTGGTTACTTGCACTAATATAAAAATGAATGTCAGCCAAGTGAACGGGTTCTCATTTGTCTGCAAGTGTATCCTATTTGCTGGAAAATGCAACTGAAAAACAGGAGCCAGAAGACCATCGAAATGGATGGTCTTACAGCACTCACGTAATGTGTGTATACATCCGCAGGCACTAGAATAAAATTGCTTTGGCAATAACAGACACATTTATCCGTTTAAACACATATATGTAGTGTTTTTGTACATAGACTTTAACTAAGTAAATTACTGGCTCAATATATCTCTTTTTGTAAATTCATCATTACCATGCGCGGATTGATATTACATCTCTGGAGTCGCCGACTTGCCTTCAGTCGCGCGGCGGATACAGAGCGGCAGTTTCCTGTCTAGCGGTAGGTAAGCACAATACTTTTCCTTTTCATTTTATTTACTGTGTGCTATTTTTTATTGTATTTTAGCACACATTATATTAAACCCCAAAACGACTATTTTCATATCTATTTACATGGCTGTTGGGTTTTCACTGACTAAAGTTCAGTAATATGGGGTGTGCGTGCGCTTTCTTTCTTTGAGGGAGCTAGCACGTTAGCCAACCGTAGCTGATGTGATCTGCAAACTGAAAATACTTGATAGTTCGGATGCTAATGCTTAGATATAATTATGTATATGGGCACAGAATACGACCAAAATCAAGGTGCAGAGATGAGAAACTTGATTTAAATACGCGTTTTGGATTTTTTTGTGCTAACCGATGCCGTAAAATGACGTCATATTTGCGCGCCGATTGGTGTTTGTGGGACGTTTGTATCTGTTTTTGAAGTGAACAATATTGTAAACATAACATTTCCGTATTTTAACAATTCATTCTGTCTATTACAATTATACAACTCTACCCTTAGTCTTTTGTGTGTTTTGATGCATTTTTCCTCTTGCAGTGTATATGAACTCACACTAGGAACCGGGCAGCCCGCTGCCTCCACACTCTCTCACCCTGACGTCTGTCCCAGCCGCAGCCATGGCCTTTGTGCCAGCCCCCAGCCCCACGGTGGTCGACCAGACCACCCTTATGAAGAAGTACCTGCAGTTTGTGGCTGCTCTAACTGACGCTAACACTCGTATGTATCTGTTCCCTCACTAGTTCTACAGTCTGACTGTCAACTATTGATTTACAGCTTTGTAATTGGGTTATTGAAAAGAATGTGATTCAGTGTAAGTCGCTGATTTTGTTCTTCTAAAAATGTTGTTGTGTTTGGCATGAGGCTGTGATGAGAGCGATATGCTTTAGTCCAGTCAAAGGTACATCTGTCTGTGAGAGTGAGTGAGAGCGAGTCTGTGTGAATGTTTGTCTAATGTACCTGTTGATCACACTGGACGCTGAAAGTAAAACTGATAAGATCTGAGAACCTCTGCTGAGCACACACAGATGAGAAGTTGAAGGTCGTAGTGGGATAAACCAGTGTCTTTAACAACAATATTCTGTATTTGCAGCTGATGAAACCAAACTGAAGATGATGCAGGAGGTCAGCGAGAACTTTGAGGTAAGTTTGTTGAATAATTTTTGCTGGATTTAAAATGAGGCTTTATCGGACTAGACCAGAACAACGTCACGGCTTGAGTTCTCTTTCAGAATGTGACATCTTCGCCTCAGTACTCAACTTTCTTGGAGCACATCATCCCTCGCTTCCTCACATTTCTTCAGGACGGAGAAGTTCAGTTCCTTCAAGAAAAACCTACGCAGGTATGAGCCAAAAGTGCAGAGACATGTCAGAAGAATCCCACTGATTTATTTTAAGGTTATAATAACAATTGTACTTACCCTGTTGTGTTTGGCATGAGGCTGTGATGAGAACAATATACTTTAGTCCAGTCAAAGGTACTTTGTCTGTGAGAGTGAGTGAGTGTGTTTGTGTGAATGTGTGTTTAATGTACTGTACCTATTGATCACACTGGGCGCTGAAAGTAAAACTGATAAGATCTGAGAACCTCTGCTGAGCACACATTATAAAGCAATGGATATTGTATGCAAGCTATTGCTGCTTGTTCAGCATTTTTGTATCTTTGATTGTCTTTCCCTTTTTAGCAATTGAGAAAATTGGTGTTGGAAATAATTCACCGCATCCCGACAAATGAACATCTTCGATCACACATCAAGAACGTCCTGTCTGTGATGTTTCGTTTTCTCGAGGTTGGTTTGGGTTGTTGTTTGTTTGATAATAGAGCAGTCATTAATCATTCGTTTGTTTGTTTACAGATTGAAAGTGAGGAGAATGTGTTGATCTGTCTTCGAATCATTATTGAGCTCCATAAACAGTTCCGCCCACCCATCTCTCAGGAGGTAAATATGGCAATCTTTTTTTTAAAATCTTTTTGCCATTTAGGCCTTTATTAATTACTAAAGTATTTCAATAATAACTCTTCTTATTTCCCAGATTCACCACTTTCTAGACTTTGTAAAGCAGATTTACAAAGATCTTCCTAAAGTAGTTGTAAGTAGAGTATTCTATATAGTTAATCTTTTTATTGCAAATAAAATCTAAAATAACTCCTATTCTTTCTCCAGGCTCGCTACTTTGAGAATCCTCAGGTGATAGCTGAGAACACGGTGCCCTCTCCTGAGATGGTGGGAATGATCACATCGGTGCTGGTTAAAACGGCACCAGAACGAGAGGACAGTGAAACACGAACAGTAAGCAAAAATCATCAAGTCAAGTGTGACTGTAACCACTGGATGGCAGTAGTGCACTGTGTTGGGACATAATCTTTTATGTCATGTTCAATGATTACAAAGCATCCATTTCATTTGATTTCAGGCTACTGTGAAAATAGAGGCACTGTTTTAACTTTATAGTGATTTTACAATCTGGAAACTAGGTTGTCAAGTTAGGGGTTCTTTATAGGCGTTATAGCAGAAAGTGTAACTGTTTAGAATAGGCCAGATGACATACAACAATACAGTTACATGAATTGCTGAATAAAACCATGTACATTATTTTGTTACTAAGTCTGTGTTTTGTACCTAGCACACCATTATTCCCCGGGGGTCCTTGTCTCTGAAAGTGCTGGCGGAGCTGCCCATTATAGTGGTGCTGATGTATCAGGTTAGTCAACCACTCTTTCAACATGCACTCACTAAATAGTGAAGACTTGAATTATCAATTGACAATTATTTATTATTTCTGCAGGTATCATTTTCTGTAAACCATTATGAAGCAACAATGCACAATAAAAGTTATATCTAGGTTTGCAAAATATTAGCATGACGTCTAGAAAACACAATTTTGCCTTTCCAGTATTTTGACATTTTTGCCACATTTCTGCTTTGCAGCTGTTTGTGAATGCCTCACGGTTTTTATTGTGGCGTTATTTGTTTTGTCTCCATAGCTCTATAAGCTGAACATTCACAATGTGGTGTCAGAGTTTGTTCCACTCATCATGAACACCATCATGCTGCAGGTCTCGTCACAGGCCAGGTAAACACAAGAATTTAGTTTTAGTCAGTAATTGTTCTCCCTCCCATATGTAGACCAACAATTTCTGCCTCTAATTACCTCACTCCGCAGGTATACAGCATTATTAATGTCACTGATGACACCCACTAAATGGCTTTTGTATGCTAATTGTGCTATTTCTATTCCAGGCAACACAAACTCTTTAACAAGGAGCTGTATGCAGACTTCATTGCGGCACAGATCAAGACTCTGTCATTTCTTGCCTACATCATCCGGATCTACCAGGTACAGTACATCTGGGTAATGGCTGCTGCTGACGCCGGACTGAAACTGTAATTTAAATAGATGTAGTATCCTCTAATCGTGCACGTGCATTTCATTTAGAGAAATATACGCTATCTTACAACTCATGCGTCATGCTGATTTCACAGTTTTACTATAATATGATTAAGTTTTATGTTTTTATGTGTTGAGTGATTGTCAACTGGTCTTATTGTGTGTCCCAGCTCCCAGTTTTGTCCCAATTTACTGGGACCCAGCCAGAAATGTACATTTGCAGAATAACAACACTAAGACCTTTTAACCACTTAATGAAATTATTTATGTACACAAAAAAACCCTACATTTACACGTCAGATAACCATAGCATTGTAACTGTATTCTAACTCCCTGTGACCCACATGTTCCTGGCCTACCAGTTGGGAACGACTCCATAAACAACATGAGATTATAAAAATGATACTTTATTGATGCATGGTTTTATGATGTATGATGAACAGAACATGTTTTAATAGACTTTTTTGTTTCCATGTTTAGGATCTTGTGGGGAAATACTCTCAGCAGATGGTGAAGGGCATGCTACAGCTGCTGTCCAACTGCCCCTCGGAGACCGCACACCTCCGCAAAGAACTGCTTATTGCTGCTAAGCACATCCTCACAACGGACCTGCGCAGCCGTATGTAATGCACACCATTCAGACATCAATGTTTCTAACCACTGACGAAAAGGAAAAAAGTTTAGTGCTAATTGTAGTTTTATTTGATGTTTTTACAAATTTTACAACGGGTTATGTCGGGTATAACAAGTTCATGTTTATTTTAACCTCAAAGCTGAATGAAATCATGTAAAATTCAATCATTCTTCAGAGAATAGTGACAGTAATGCAATTTTAGCTTGATTTTCCCACACAATTCCATTTTATTTCTGAATAAGTAGCTCCAATAATTTCCAGCTAGTGTGTTGAAGAAGATTCTATTGTTTGTATTGTTGTAAACTCGTGGATATTTCTCATTGCCCCGTTTATCAATGCTATTTTAATTGTTTTAGGATTCAATGGTATCTTTTTCAAAATGTTTGTTGGCCTGACATGGCATTGTAGCTAAAGGCACTATTTCCCAGTCTAGTCCCAAACCTAAGCACTACACACGGTCCACTCCATTGACATCAGACATCTTGTGGGGTTGCAATTACAAATGCCCTTTTTCTTGCTTTTCAGAGTTTATTCCCTGTATGGACAAACTCTTTGATGAATCCATCTTGATTGGTTCTGGCTACACTGCCCGGGAGACTCTCAGGTGAGTGTGTGTACAATCATTTGATGGCTTTTGTCTCCTCTGCTCAGCCAGATGCATGCTAACTGTCCTAGCCTATTATTAACCAGGCCATTCTCAAAGACTGCAGAGATTCTTAGGTTAACAGACTGCAACACTGCTCTGTCAAACTGTCATGTACACCTGCATCTCCGGAGGGCCCGCTGCCTCCAATCCCTCCCTTAGGTCGATTTTTAATACCTCTTTGACCCACTCGGTTGCCAAGCCGGCTCACCTCATCAACAAAATAGCTGTCGTTTCACATTAGTAGTGCACCGGAAACAGGGCTGCAGGATAAGAACTGGCAGCGCTATCAGTGTCAGTCATTATCCGTTCTGTTCAACTCTGTGCACATCTGCTGCGTAAAAGATTCTGGATTTATATCAGGGCTGGACAGTAGCTAGATGCTGTTATCAAGTAGATTTTTAGGCAGGTTTGAAGAAATGCTTGAAAAATAAAAATAGGCAATTTTTGTAGTATTTGATTGAAATGAGTCAGTGAATGAGAGAAGAGATCGTCATGTGAAATGTGGTTCACTTTGACTTTAAAAATCCATTTGGAAATTCTTGCCACCCTATAATCTGTGGTTGTAGGCTGGTTGTACATCTTTCTGTCTCTTTAACCCCATACAGACTTAGTGATGCTGAGATCAGATTTGTGGAGTTTAACTAGGTCAAGAAGAAATGCCAATTCAAATAAATGTTAGATTTTTTTTCTAAACCAAATTGGTATCAAGCTCACCTCAAGTATTTGTCCCATCTCTGGTTCCTAAGCACCTTCCTCTGTCTACACTTTGACTGATTTCCACTTTTTTTACCTTCCCCCAAATGTCAGGTGGTTGGGCATAGCCTTTTTTGCAGTCACCACAAATCATCCATGAAATGTTGCTAGAATTATTCTCCAAATGTTACACTCACCAAGGCCTTTTCTTTCCTCAGACCCTTGGCCTACAGCACGCTCGCAGACCTGGTGCACCACGTCCGCCAAAACCTGCCCCTCACCGATTTATCACTAGCTGTCCAACTTTTTGCCAAAAACATCGATGACGAGTCGCTTCCCAGTAACATTCAGACCATGTCTTGTAAGCTGCTTCTGAACTTGGTGGACTGCATTAGGTCTAAGTCAGAGCAGGAGAACGGGAATGGACGGGATATCCTCATGAGGATGTTGGAGGTAATCTGCACATTTAGGACCATGTCGTAATAAAGATAATCTGTGCAAAAATCTCTTTAGGTGTCATCATCTCAGCTGTTGAGATAAATGTATGTTAGTTCATTGGCATTAGACAAAACACACACACAAATTGAAATTGACTATGCACTATTGATCAAAGTGGTTACCCACAGACTCTTGATTTGATGTTGCTGTAGAGAAGGGAGTACGGGGAGGGACTAAAGTAAAACAATAATTTTGACCACTCGCCTACCATCATGGAGGTCAGAGAGTAAACTTAATTATTCTCATTGTAGGAAACCTCCAGACAACAATTTAAAATGGGTGAACGTCAAAAGAATAACAGTCTTAATTCAGGCCAGAAAGTTCAAAACACTAGTAACAATTATATTTTGCTCTCATAATTAGCATTTGATTAATTTGTCTTTTTGAAAATGATTTTTTTTATTCAGTAGCACAAATTTCCTCTTTCCAACACCAGGTCTTCGTGCTGAAGTTCCACACCATTGCTCGGTACCAGCTCGTGTCAATCTTCAAGAAGTGCAAGCCCCAGTCCGAGATGGGCATGGTCGACTCTGGAGTGTTACCCGGAGTACCCGCCACCCCGACGCCTGTCACCACACCCGCCCTGCCACCACCTGCTCCCCCTACACCTGTCGCCGCACCTCCTCCACCCCCCTCCACGTCATTCGACCGGGCAGGGGACAAGGAGGACAAGCAGACGTTTCAGGTTTCCGACTGCCGCAGCTTGGTCAAGACCTTGGTGTGTGGAGTAAAGACCATTACGTGGGGAATCACCTCTTGTAAAGCTCCAGGAGGTGAGCCTAAAACACTGTTTCTGAGTCTGCATGTCCTCCTCCCCATGTTACTGTGGGTTCTCTCCGGGTACACCTGCTTCCCTTCAACATCACCAAAGGGTTCATAATAAAACCCCAAGTAAATACATTTGAGACAAAATAGTTAGTCTATGTCCCTGTGTCAGCCCTGCAGCTAATTTATAGTTGCACAATATATATATTTTCTGACCATTAAACCTTTTTGTCAACAGAAGCCCAGTTTATTCCCAACAAGCAACTCCAACCAAAAGAGACACAAATCTACATCAAGCTGGTGAAGTACGCCATGCAAGCCTTGGACATCTATCAGGTACGATTGGTATTTTGATGCTATTGATAAAAAAAAATTGTGAAACTGTTTAAATCACTTCCTCTATTTGTCTTCTCTACTAGGTCCAAGTTGCCAATAACCAGCAGACCTACATCAGAGTGGCCAACTGCCAAACTGTGCGAATGAAAGAGGAGAAGGAGGTTTTGGAGCACTTTGCCGGAGTTTTTACAATGATGAACCCTTTGACTTTTAAAGAGATCTTTCAGACCACTGTGCCCTACATGGTGGAACGAATCTCCAAGAACTATGCACTACAGGTACAATAATGTCTTCAAATATGACTTATGAAATACAGCTAAACAATACATAAAAAGGATATCACAATACAATCTTTTATGCTCATTATCTCACACCCCGACCTGCCTTTCATTATATTGTCTATTTTCTCTTTCTTTAAGATTGTGGCAAATTCATTCCTGGCCAATCTATCGACATCCGCCCTGTTCGCTACCATCTTAGTCGAGTATCTTTTGGAGAGGCTACCAGAAATGGGCTCTAATGTTGAACTGTCAAACCTCTATCTGAAGCTCTTCAAGCTGGTTTTTGGTTCAGTATCACTGTTTGCAGCCGAGAATGAGCAGATGCTTAAGGTAAAGGTTAAACATACAACATCTTTATTATGGCATTTGCCTTTTGTTGTGAATTATCTATATGTTCTTTTGTCAGCCTCACCTCCACAAAATAGTCAACAGCTCCATGGAACTGGCCCAGTCAGCCAAAGAGCCCTACAACTACTTCCTGCTGCTGCGTGCCCTCTTTCGTTCCATCGGTGGAGGCAGCCATGACCTGCTCTACCAGGAGTTTTTACCTCTTCTGCCCAATCTGCTTCAAGGTACAGGCTTACAGACTGTTTCAGCATTTGAACTGAAAGTCATGAATATATTTTTAAGTGTTCTCCTTGTTTTAGCTTAGTCCTGGTTTAAAGGTGTAGTCTGGAATAGGCCTGCACAATTCATCTCAATCACCATTTTTATATTTGCAATTAGCAAATGGCTGTCAATGAATCTATTTTCCAACTTTTTTCATGTATAAGGCGCCCCGGACCATAAGGCGCATTAAGCGAAAAAAGTCAGTCAGTCAAACTTTATTAAACGCGTTCACAATATTTCTCAACCTTGTTAAGTTGTAACATGACATTTTGGGGTCATATATAAACACTAATAATAATACGCTTCTAATATTACGGTATGTATTACTCTGCGACGCTCCTGACTCCCGAAGCTTTGTATTTTACCGAAGTCATACCAAAACATTTTGACGGAGCGCCTTGAGCGCCGTGTGACACAAAATCACTTGGAGGTCAGTAACACAACCAGAATTAATCCATATATAAAGCTCCGGATTATAAGGAGCACTGTTGGTTTTTTAAAGGCTTTTAAGTGCGCCTTATAGTGCGGAGAATACGGTATATGCATGTAAGTAAATCTAATTACCTTGTATGTTTAACAATTAATATTTTAGTCTTATTTCAAGTGATAAAGCTTCCAGACAGTTTAAAATGTGCTGTGAGCTGAATCTTCACAATCACAAATCTAATCACAATCTCAATATTTGTCAGAAAAATAGCAGTTAGATATTTTTTCAAAATCATGCAACCCTACTCTGGTTCCTCAAGTTTCTTAAAATATTTGTGGTAATGTATTTTCCCTGCATCAATCCCAACTCTATCCCTTCTGGTTTAGACGTGGTTTATACCTGGTTTAGACCTATTAATGGTAATTATATCGGCGAAAACAGCGTGTCGCCGATATTATGGAATCACGTCGGTGCGCGTCCGCGTCCGCGTCCGCGTCCGCAGATCCTAGCTGTGAACGCGATAACTCAAAAACGAA
>JAVQKC010118175.1:0-11637 GCA_036025475.1 Philypnodon macrostomus
ACACATACACGTACACACACACGTACACACTCACACACACACGTACACACTCACACACACGTACACACACACACGTACACACACACACACACGTACACACTCACACACACACATACACACACGTACACACACACACGTACACACTCACACACACACACACGTACACACTCACACACACGTACACACTCACACACACGTACACACTCACACACACACGTACACACAATGCATTCATTTCCCTTTTATTCAGCACATATTGTACTGCAGTAACACACACCCTTCCCCCTAGATCTGTGTCTCACACAAGTACACACACATTCCCTCCTACGCAGCCCACACACACACTCACACCCACACGCACACACACACACACACTCACAAACACACGCACGCACACACACACACATACATACACCCACGCACTCTCTCACACAAACACACACTCTCTCTCTCTCTCTCTCTCTCTCTCTCTCTCTCTCTCTCTCTCACACACACACACACAAACACACCCCTCCCCACTCAGTCCACGTCTTTCTATCTTTGCAAGGACACTCATTGACATATGCACGCCCCTGTCCATTTACCTGTAACCCCACCATCATAACGCAGAGCCTGAAGTTAACAGTGTGTAGGAGCTCCTGACTGTGAGAGGTGTATGTTGAGGTAAACAACCTTTAACTGGTCTATACGGCCTATTGCAAATGTATTATTGTGCTTCAACTGACTTCTCAAAACCACCGTCCAATCAGAAGAAACCGTAGTGGGTTTAGCCTGGTGTAGATTTCTTGATGAAGTTTTGATTGTTCCAGTCATATTGTCTTTGTAATGTTTCTTTACAACATTGAGCAGTCCTACAATGTAGCACAAACAAGAAAATGTCCTCTCCCTGGCTTGAACACACACACACACACACACACACACACACACACACGCACACACACACACACACACGCGCGCACACAGACACACACACACACACACACACACGCGCGCACACACCCACACACACACACACACACTGCACAACACATTGAGGCGTCACACTCTCTCTCTCCCTCCCTCTCTCTTTCTCTCTCTTTCCCTCCCTCTCTCTCTCTCGTTCTGTTTGCCTGTCTGTCGCTCTATCACACACACTCCTGCTTTTTTCCCTTCTCTTTTTTCTTTACACAGACACACACGCACACACGCACACACACACACACACGCACACACAGTCACACACACACACACACACATGCATGGTCACACACACACGTACCCACACATCCTACAAAGACAGTAACAAGCACATCCCCACACAAGCACACACAGACACCAACCTACACATGTGCACCGAATACACACACTCACACTTTTGCCCTCTCTCTCTCTCTCTCTCTCTCTCGCTCTCTCTCTCTCACACACACACACACACACTCATTTTGTCTCACACACATGCACACGCTCACACATCGCATCCACAGGCATCCTGCCACTCCTCCCTAACAACCACACACATGTACACAGTATAGTGTAGTCTATCTCAGTGTAAGAACCAGACAGACAACAGCCTGCATCATTACACACACGAGTTACACCCCTCTCTAACTGTACGGTTCCTGTTTGAGTTATTAAAAGAACCATCATCAGAAAAACAGAGGGTTTTTTGTGACCGGTTGTTTTTGAGAGTTCAAATAAAAAATGTCAACGAAATATATTAACCGCCAAAGAAAGAGTTCAGTCCGTCATGAGAAACTGTAGTGAGGGGCCGAGGGCCTTTTACAGTGTTTCTGAATCATTAGAGGGATTGTAAAAGTAGCACTGGCCTTTCTTTCCCGGTAGGGGGCGGCAATACAATCAAACCCAACGGAAATAGAAGAAGAAGACGCTCGACACAGGAAACAGGAACATAACTGTTTTTTGTAATAAACGGGCCCCGGCAATTTTATATTATTATTAATAAAGAAGTTATATTCTGCTGCAGAGATGTCCAAACGACACCGCCTAGATTTGGGGGATGATTATTTCTCCAATAAGAAGCGGTCTGACGGGTAAGTATTTCTCTTCATAAACATGTCTGCGTTGACATTAAGAGCTAGCTAACGGCTAGTGCTAACTTGGCTAATAACCGCTAAAACATTTGATCAACAATGTGTATGATAACATCTATTAGAAGCAAGTTTCCGATTGTTGTAGCTTTATCGGGGCTTTGCGTGTGTAGTGACATAATTAAGTGTATTTCACCATCGAGATAATATCCAGAGTCTTAGCAACAAAAGCGGCGCTAGCGCTACACTTAGCATCACCGTTTCCTCAACACCGAGGCACATGTGGCCGCGGCTAGCGGCACATTAGCAATGTACGTTTACATTACCATCTACACAGGCTACACCATCTACACCATCTACACAGGCTACACCATCTACACAGGCTACACCATCTACACAAAACATTTTAGTATTTTATTAAGATAATTTAAAATGTATATTATATTTTCTATCTCAAATTTCAAGATACTTAATATCATGGTCCCATATCTGAACAGATACTTAATATCATGGTCCCATATCTGTACAGATACTTAATATCATGGTCCCGTATCTGAACAGATACTTAATATCATGGTCCCGTATCTGTACAGATACTTAATATCATGGTCCCATATCTGAACAGCTGTGTTGATGTACTTATTATTTTGATTTTGTGATGTTTTTCTCGGTGTTTACAGAAGAGAGCGTGATCGTGACAGAGACCGTGAGGATCGTTCCAGAGACCGTGACCGTGACCGGGACCGTGACAGAGAGCGAGACAGAGAGCGAGACAGGGACTCGAAGCCGCCCAGCGTGGCCTCAAACAACACTGGAGTGGCTCCTCTGCCTGCTCTCAAACAGATGGCCGTGCATCAGCAGATTAACCCCTTCACCAACCTGCCTCACACACCTCGCTACTATGAAATCCTAAAGAAGAGGCTACAGTTACCTGTGTGGGAATATAAGGATAACTTTAATGACATCATCACACGTCAACAGAGTTTTGTTCTTGTCGGAGAGACTGGCTCTGGAAAGACAACACAGGTCGGTGGCACTTTTAGTGCCATAAAAAACTGAATTATTGATATTTGTGCTGACTGTTATCTTATAACTGTTAATTATAGATTCCACAATGGTGTGTGGATATGGTAAGAGGCCAGCCTGGCCCGAAGAGGGCAGTTGCTTGTACTCAGCCTAGAAGAGTGGCGGCCATGAGCGTGGCACAAAGGGTGGCAGATGAAATGGATGTGATGCTTGGACAAGAAGTGGGCTACTCGATTCGATTTGAGGATTGCAGCTCTGCCAAGACTATTCTGAAGTAAGTGAAACCTCGATGAAACATGATAATCATGAAAGTCACTGTACTGGATTAGGGTTGGGAGAGTATGGTATACACGGTATATGTATAATGCTTCAAAACAACAACGTTATTGGTTTATTGGTTGGTTATTTGTTGATGATTACAGCAGAATGAGTATATGGTTGTATATCTTTAAACCGGTTACTGTTCCTGCCTACACTGGGCTAACTACAGACATTATGTACAGTTTAATAGTGTCGTTTGTTATTTTTTCTCAGGTATATGACAGACGGTATGCTGCTTAGAGAAGCTATGAATGACCCATTGCTCGAGCGTTATGGTGTGATCATTTTGGACGAGGCTCACGAGCGAACGCTTGCAACAGACATCTTGATGGGTGTCCTTAAGGAGGTGGTGCGTCAGAGACCGGACCTGAAGGTAAATTATATATATATATATATATTTATCTTGTATGTGGTTGTGTGTTGCACTTGAATGTAAAAGTGTATGTCATGTGTGTTATTGTTTATTGTGTTCCTTTGTTATTTTGTAGGTGATCGTCATGAGTGCCACGCTAGATGCTGGCAAGTTCCAGGTTTACTTTGACAACTGCCCTTTGCTGACTATTCCTGGGCGTACACATCCTGTAGAGATCTTCTACACACCGGAGCCAGAGAGAGACTACCTTGAAGCTGCCATCCGCACCGTCATCCAGATTCACATGTGTGAGGAGGACGAGGGAGACTGTCTCCTGTTTCTCACTGGGCAAGAGGTAAAGTAAATCATTTACCTTTTCAGACAGAATTCTGGCTTTGTTATAATAATTACGCCGTACTAGAATTATTACCTATTGCCATGGCATTAACACCTGTTTGTTTTTACAGGAAATTGATGAGGCTTGCAAACGGATCAAGCGTGAGGTTGACGATCTTGGGCCTGAAGTTGGAGACATCAAAATCATTCCACTTTATTCCACTCTGCCTCCACAGCAGCAGCAGCGCATCTTTGAGCCGCCCCCACCACGGAAGCCTAACGGCGCAATAGGAAGGAAGGTTCGTCAAAAACAACGTTGACTTTTTAAAGAACCACAGATGTTGAGTAAGATTAGTTGGATTATGTGTTTGTGTGTGTTTTAGGTTGTGGTATCAACAAATATTGCAGAGACTTCACTCACGATTGACGGTGTTGTATTTGTGATAGACCCAGGTTTTGCCAAACAAAAGGTATGTGGAGATATATATATTTAGTGAAAATAGTAGTCGTCTACTCTACATATATCTAACAGTTTGATCCGTGCAGGTGTATAACCCTAGAATCAGAGTCGAATCTCTGTTGGTCACAGCCATCAGTAAAGCCTCCGCTCAGCAGAGGGCAGGAAGAGCCGGTAGAACCCGCCCGGGAAAGTGTTTCCGACTCTACACCGAGAAAGCCTATAAAACTGAGATGCAGGTAAGTGCGGTCACCATTTTGACAGTATGTCCAAACCATAACGAATAAACTAAACGACATCTGGTTGTGCCTCAGGACAACACGTATCCTGAGATTCTTCGCTCTAACCTGGGATCAGTGGTGCTGCAACTGAAGAAGTTGGGTATCGATGACCTGGTTCACTTTGACTTCATGGATCCACCAGGTAAGACATTATACTATAGATGATTAATGTAATAGTTTCATTTGAATGTCTAAACTTCCTTTGTCTTTCCAGCCCCTGAGACATTGATGAGGGCCCTGGAGCTTCTGAATTATCTGGCTGCTCTTAACGACGATGGAGACCTGACGGAGCTGGGGTCCATGATGGCAGAGTTTCCGTTAGATCCTCAGCTGGCGAAGATGGTTATCGCGAGCTGCGAGTTTAACTGCTCCAACGAGATTCTCTCCATCACTGCTATGCTGTCAGGTAATGCCCACGACTGGGCTGATCTTCCTTGCCTACTCTAGGCCACGTTTCTAAATGCCGCACAGTGTAGGTTATTGTAAAATATAAAACTAAAGTGGTAAAAAGTACATCGCACAGGTTCTTCATATCTATATAGATTGATTTATTTATGTTTAAATACTTTTAAGTCTTTAGTATCTGGAGTTTTAGACAAATGAAACACAATTTAAGCATATTACTCAGATGTTTGCTTTTGAGATTTAAAAACTCACATAATCTTATTGATGTTTGAGTTTTGTCTTCCGTGCATGTTCACCGGGCAGATTTTACAGAAATAATGTTATATTTGTAAAACTATAATTGCACCTTGGTTTACAGACATGGTTAACTGACCACTCTTTCCAAACAAATACTGTGTGATTGCTCATGAGAAAAGACATTAGTGCCTTTGCTAGAGCTAACGGTCCTGCCCTGACCCAACAGTGTGCCCAGTGCCCTAGCATCATAGGCTTTTCTATGATTTTCTATGAATGTTTGACTCATCACTATGGGCGGCTTTGTTGGGGCCCATACCAACCTTGTTTAGTCCCACAGTGTTTTGTCCGCCCCACGGAGGCTAAGAAGGCAGCAGACGAGTCCAAGATGAGGTTTGCTCACATCGATGGAGACCACCTGACGCTGCTCAACGTCTACCACGCCTTCAAACAAAGTACGCTCACGTTCTCCACTCGCAGAATGTTTTTTAGCTTTAGCTTTGTTATTAATGACCGTTTTTCTCCAGACCATGAGGCTAACCAGTGGTGCTATGACAACTTTGTAAACTACCGTTCGCTGATGTCTGCTGACAACGTGAGGCAGCAGCTGTCCAGGATTATGGACAGGTTCAACTTACCTCGTCGAAGCACAGAGTTCACGAGCAGAGATTACTACATCAACATCCGCAGAGCGCTCTGCACTGGCTTCTTCATGCAGGTCAGTTCTCACACGATCATCACGCTTTATGTCGAAAAAGGGCGAGACTTATCGACTGTACATTTTTACAGGTAGCTCATTTGGAGCGTACAGGCCACTACCTCACCGTGAAAGACAACCAGGTGGTCCAGTTGCACCCTTCCACAGTTCTAGACCACAAGCCCGAGTGGGTGCTCTACAACGAGTTTGTCCTCACCACCAAGAACTACATCCGCACTTGCACAGACATCAAACCAGAGTGGTATGTTGACTCGGCATTGTTTCTCTAAAATGATTGCAAACGTATGGTACAATGACACATTCATCTTTGTTTTCCCAGGCTGGTAAAGATTGCCCCTCAGTACTATGAAATGAGTAACTTCCCTCAATGTGAAGCTAAAAGACAGCTGGAGAGAATCATTTCCAAACTGGAGTGCAAAGAGTATTCTCAGTACTGAACAATAGCCATGAAGTGGCCTGGAGAATGGCTGAAGTCATCGTTTTAGACCCTCTGTGTCTCTGTATCACTGTAATGTCCAATCTTGTTTTTTTACATTCTAATTTTCTTTGTTTTCCCATACATGATAATTATGAAACTGTTATACCGGATCAAAATAAGCTGCATAGAGTAGGTTTGGCTATAATATTTTGAAGAGGAACCTCTAAACCCCTGAAGAGGAACCTCTAAAACCCTGAAGATGTGGTTGATGTTCCTCAGTCATGAACTGCTTTGTGCTTGCTTTGTTTCTTTAATAAAGGAGCGTTGATTATATTTTGATGGTTTCGATTGTATATTGTCATTTAAACCTTTGTGGTTCATGTTAAAATCTCATTTCTGTTTAGAAAGTTTGGAGGTGTAACAAAATAAAACATTTGACTAAATTTCATACATGGTTTTATTGTGCACAATAAAAGTGTTTTTTACATTTAAAGACAAATATATATATAACATCTGAAGTGGTCTTTGTAAAGTTTAATAAATCATTGAAATCGTTCTGATCCCTACTATATATATAGATATATAGATTTAATATAAACATTAACTGACTTCAATTACTTCTGTCAAGGAGGTAAGGTTTTTGATTTTGGGAGTGATCCAGCTCACTGTTGGATATGGCATTGCAACTTTACGCAAGAACGATAACGATTTGGGTGAGATTATCAGGGAAGGTCAAGAAACACATGGAGAATGGGGAGTGATCTGTGGAAATGAGCTGCTTTGGCAGAGGTCTTGCGTTCTCCCGGGTTCTCCTAGTTGCCAATGCTTTTCTATATCTTCTATGGTCTCTGGGAGGCATCTGTTTTTTGTCTCCGAGAGAGTCCTCGCTACTATTGCTCCCAGTACAGCCGCAGAGCACAGCACGACCTGAGGCAAGTCCTGCCACACATCGTCCAGTAACAGGATCAATGGAGCCAAGGCTACACCCAGCCTGGCCATGAATGAGTTGTAGCCCATACCATTCTGCCTGGATACAATGTATAATACTCAAGTTAATCAATGCACTTAATCTGATTTTTCTTTTACAGTTTCCTTACCTTACAACAGTGGGGTAGAGCTCAGCACTGTACAAAACGACTGTGCCAAAAGAGGCAGAGGAAAAGCCTTTACCAGTTATTGCCACAACTGTTCGCAGGATTCCCATATCTGAAATAATATTTGTATTATATGACATTACAAATGAACACATGAAAAAACCCAACATTATAGTTACTTTTTGGGATTACAATGTTGATGGCAAGACAAACCGCAGCCAGAAACAGAGCACCCACTTCGGTCGGCCGCCTGCCAATTCTGTCCCATAAGAAGTAAACAGAGACTTTGGCTGGGAGTTCAATTATGGCGTAAGTGAACTGGGTTAGATAGATGTTCAGCCCGAATCCTGTGATGTTGAAGCTGATGCCGTAGAATGAAGTTGCCACAAAAAACCTTGGAAACACAGCGTTAGTAGAAATAACAATGGAAGTGATCAGGGCTTGACGTTAACACGAGCCAACAAGCCAAATGCAGGTAGATTTGAATTCTGGCCAGTACAGGGGTGGGCCGGCTGATATTGCGTATATTGTGTGATATAGTAGGAAATTCACTATCATTATAGCACTCACACTCTGTTCGTTTGGATTTCAGACATACATTTTAACTAAAGAACCCTCAGAGGCGGTGCTACCATGAGGCAAAAGTAGGCAGCTGCTTAGGGCCCCAAGCTTCCAGGGCCCCACAAATGAAACCCAAAATAAATATGTAATGTAAATATGTATGTGCTCATTATTCTATTCTATCTGAATCTAATCTACTCTAATCTAAATAATAAAAAAAACATTACAATATCAATACACCTGTTTGACTCTTTCTCTGTGTTTTTAAACATTCAGATCGCTGTGGACCGATCATTTTTAGGTAGGGCTTGTGCCAAGTAAAAAGGTCCCATGCCCATGTTCGCCTTGAGCCCCCAAATGACCCCCCAATGGCAAAACCTAATGTTCTCAGAAAAGTTCATGTTAAGCCCTGGAAGTGATCAAAAATGTAATAATACATAAAAATAAGAGAAATATGATAAAATAATAAAATTCTTACCAAAGCGACCCAGTACACAGTGCCAGTCTCCTCATCTTGGTGGTTCTTATGAGATCCAAATAAGAGTATGTCCGATCCTTTTTCTCAGTCACTACTATGCAAGAAAGGGCCTAAAACAAAGCAAAGTTTGTATAAAAACATGAACACTTCAGTCTTCAATGATTTCATTTGACCCACCTCTGGCTTCTGCATGTGAACGGACTCAGCACGCCTGTTCATTTTGGCACATTTTTGCAGATACTGTTGCGCTTGATCCAGCTTCCCATTAGCAATGAGCCACCTTGCTGATTCTGGCATCCACCTGAAGAGGACAAACTGTTTATATGGAGCTCCACACGTCACTGCGTAGAATAATCTGAACTGGTGACATTTTCCCTAAGGCCTGTCTTTAGAAATACAGTAAAATCGGTTGCAGGTTGAGGTTATGACGATCTGCTAAACTAGGAAGATCGTTGGTGATACAGTGCATTCATGTACGGGTCATTCCACCAGTTGGGTGCCATTTTGTCCCTATAGACTATATGCGGAAATCAAAAAATGAATTTTAGAGTTAAAGATTTTTGCCTATAAATTGATAATATTATACAACATGTATCTGTACCTGCAAATTCAAAATATATGTACTCATAAATTCAAAAAATCTTGAAAACATCTACTCAAATTTTCGCTTGTCCATGTTAAAAAAACTCAAAAATTAATAAATACATTTTTGGTGATTTTTTTTGTATCCCCAAATGGCACCCAATTGGTGGAATGACCCTTAAACTCTGCTCTTCACCATCATTTGTACTGTAACAATGCCAGTGTTTATATTAATAAAAAGTACAATAAATAGTGTTCAGTATTATAATGAACACTGTAGTTGAATCTGTAGTTTATAACGACGCTGATGAAGTCTCATGAAGCGACCAGTGATTGTGTTTGGAGTGGCTGTTCTTTAGGTTTTACCCACCAGATGGCGCTATAGTTTGTGAGACAGCTCTAACAGTGATATGAACTTCCGTAGTGCTGCCCTCAGTTTTTCCATATTTTTTTGACTATGGATACAGCTGGTTTAACCCAAACCTATGTGCAACGGTCCAGTTATCCAGATCATGTTTATGCATAATCTACAGAAAAATAAAACCTCAACTTATAGTCTGACCTCCAGGTGACAATGGCCAGCACTAGAGGTGATGTTACACTTATTATTAACCATCTCCAGTCAGTTACGCAGTAGGCAATCAGTGCAAAAACGGTATTTCCAAACGTCCAGGACAGGCTATCGATCACTCCCACCAGCTTCCTGTGCTCGACGTCCACCCACTCCACACCTGACCAGAAAATCAGACTTAGACGTACAGACACATTTCAAGTCATAATATTTTTCTAAAACCATTTCAGGCAGAGAATTTGAACTGCTCAACGATAAAGGAGGAATTGGGAATTCCTATCCAGAGCTGCTGATATTTCGGCTGCTTCCCGAGCCTCGCGGTCTCAGAAAGGATGGCTCATGTAAATTAGAATCTATAATATAATCAGGGCTTGACATTAACACTGTGCTGGTAGATTTTTATTTTAGCTAGGAACAATTTTACTTTCACGAGCCACTTTGAACAAAAGCAGAGGCAAATATTAAAACGTACAGATACAAAAAATCAACCATTAATTGACGAGCCACAGTGGCCAGTGAGCAAAAACATTAACGCCTGATCGTAATGACCTGTTGTAATGTATTTGTTGGGACTAAATGGATCAGATGTGTAGAGCCTCTATATATATATATATATTTCTCTCCCTAATTGTTCAAAGTGTGTATATATTCTGTAAAATAAAATACAAAAATTAAAAGCACATCAAATGGGCCGATATTATTCCTGGATTATATTATTGGTTTTCTGTTGGTTTAGGTCATGGACAACTGGGGCTACAGGTAGCATACACCTGGGTGGGCCTATGGTTCTTCAGCCAGATAGTCAGTCACAGTCACGTCAGTCAGCATCAGCAACAGCATGCAGGAGCCAGAGCAGGAGCCGGAGCAGGAGCCGGAGCAGGAGCCGGAGCCGGAGCAGGAGCCGGAGCAGGAGCTGGAGCAGGAGCCGGAGTAGGAGCCAGAGCAGGAGCCAGAGCCAGAGCAGGAGCCAGAGCAGGAGCCAGAGCAGGAGCCATAGCAGGTGCCATAGCAGGTGCCAGAGCAGGTGCCAGAGCAGGTGCCAGAGCAGGAGCCAGAGCAGGAGCCAGAGCAGGAGACATAGCAGGTGCCAGAGCAGGAGCCAGAACCAGAGCAGGAGCCAGAACAGGTGCCAGAGCAGGAGCCAGAACAGCTGCCAGAACAGGAGCCAGAGCAGGAGAGATTTTGGTCTGGACAATGACTTTCTACTGCGTAAACCACAAACCCATGGAGCTCCTAGTGATTATTTGAGTTACAGTCTTTGATGACGTTTAAGTTTTAGACAAATGATCACTACAATCGCTGCCTGAAAATGAAGAATATATACAAATCGAAATATATTATATGTAGAGTGTTTACTTAGTACAGCTGAAACTATGACAATCCCAGTGATGCAAAACCCAGTGAAGAATCTCAGGACTCCAAACATTATATAGGTTTTAGAAAAGGCACTCGCGACAGCAAACAGCATCCCGGACACATAGGACGACAGAAGAGGGATCCTCCGGCCGAACCTAAAGAGAACAAATCAATGTGATGAGATGACCATACTACGTACAGAAAGGGTTAGAGTTAGGGGACTGGAGCAAGACCATATGATATTTTCAATGGAGAAATTAGAATTAACCACAAAATATCACAAATGAAGATGGTTTTGACCAAGTCCCTCCACTCTCTACATGTAGGTGATGTCAGAGCCTGGGTAGGGAACATTAGTGAATGTACCTCACATTGTATGTTTATTTCATGTACACATTAGTAACAGTTAGACTTTTGGCT
>JAVQKC010118204.1:0-12619 GCA_036025475.1 Philypnodon macrostomus
AGCTACTCTATGGAGTACAATTTATTTAAAAAGTTACTCGAGTAAATGTAACTGAGTAAATGTAACTGAGTAAATGTAACTGAGTACTACCCACCTCTGACCCTAACCCTAACTATATGTCACTCAATACATTGCAGTTCATTACATACCATAATGACCATGATGCTACCTGTTTACCACAACAATATACCATGTTATTGCTGTTCTGTAAAGTGTGACCAAAAAGATTAAGTATGCATGTAATCAAACCAAAACCATTTCAGACCATGTCATCCCTAATTTTCTCAGCCAAGTGTGCACTGCAATGATTTTGATTTGGAATATATATTTTTACGCCTTCCTGACACAATCCTATTAATTTATCTGAGCTTGGGACTGACATTTATTTAGTTAAGAAAAGCATAGAGGATAATTTCCATTGTAATTCTAAATATTAGGGATGCACCGATATGAAATCTCTTATGGGCCGATACCCATCTCAATATATTTCAACCAATTTGGCAATTATGATATTAATATGTTTTAGTAGGCTATATTTTTTACTAAGCAATTAACATATACATAACAGTTTTAATTTTATTTATTAATCCATATATATTATTTTTATTGGATTTTGTCATTGAATTTAGATTTTTCCAATTTTCTTTTATTTCTCTGACAACGGATCAGACATCTGTACAGGCCGATACCAATGCTGGGCCTATATACCTGTGCATCACTACTAAATATATAGGTAAGTTCTTAACATTACATACATAATCAAATACATTTGCACTGAAAGTATATCGTGTCTATATAATTTTTGACAGTTCTAAATACAACAATGCTAGTAATCGCCACTCTCTCTGCACTGTCTTCCTTACATTGGCCCGGCATGCTTTTGTGATACACATTTCGTATTGAATATGCTCCAAGTAGAAAGCCAAATATTTCTCATGCTGTGTTGATTTTCCCCTGTCCCGGACAATACACACATCCCAGTGTTATCATTTCAAATACATGGGATTTGCCTGGACTATAGCAAATCCCATGTATAGCAGTAAAATTCCTAGGAAGTAGGTCGCCCATTGGTTTGCTATGTGGGTGTGGTTGTTCCTTGGATGTTGCTCCAGTATTGTTTCCCTGGTCCGAGCATTAACCATTAACCATTAACTAGTCTTCCTCACGATGCAAGCAAAAAAAAAAAAGTACTATTATTATTAATTATTAACTTCCATTTATAAAGCGCTTTTCAAGACACCCACAGCGCTTTACATATTTTTGTACTATTCATTCACTCTACAGTCACACCTGATGGTGGTAAGCTACTATGTAGCCACAGCTGCCCTGGGGCACACTGACGGAAACGTGGCTGCAAGTGTGCACCTACGGCCCCTCCGACCACCACCGAACACTAATCACACGACATTCATTCAGTCGCCCACAGTCCCTGACAAGAAAAAGCTTCATTTTCAAAATATTATTACAATTTATCTTGGATGACTGAATCTATATTTACCATTTAAATATCAAACTACATTAGCGTAAAAAGAGACTTTCCCCATACATGTGTTTGGAGAGGATCAGAAAGCAACAACAGACCCAAGTACGTAGTATACTGGGAATATATTCATGAAAGAAATATATATATATTGTTGGTGAGACGGGACAGAGGGGTCCTGGCCGCCATGTCTTATTCATGTCAGGTCACTAGGACACAGAGCAGCACATCTAAATTATGAAGGAGAGAGATATGGGACGGACAGCTGCACATCCAAGCAACAGCCACACATTTTAATGAAGCACCATCTAAATGTGTGATTTTATTTAGTCTGTTTGGTGTCTTGGTGCCAATGTTCAAAATCCACTAATTTGTGCATTGTGGCACAATTAGTGTATACTCATTTTTAGAAATTACCAAAGACCCTCTTAATGCATATAAGTCCATTGAAATTTCCTTAGTTACATCTGGGCTCATGTATTTTTTTTGTTAGATAAAAACTTACAATATACAGTAGTATCCCAAACTGCTTTTACATTTATTTTACTGCAGAAACATAAAATGTCAAAATGACTCTACTGTCCAATAATTAGATTAATTTAATAAAAAATATCCAGCATTTCCAATAACTCATAAAATAATACAGATTAAAAACAGAAAGATAATTAAGGAGGTGATCAATCTGAGAGACACTGTCCTTTATGGAAACCCTTGTATAAAAAGGTTAACTATAAATTATCTAAAAGTGAATGGAGCTTCAAGGAACTGGCAGAGTGGCAAGACACTCAGCAGTCCTGAAACTATAGGGCTGCTCAAAGAAATTCAGATTTTTTTTTTTTCTTTTAGACTTGTGGGCTGTGTTGGTTTCATTCACACATTTAAATAATGCTGAATGCTGAAGCGTTGACATTCTTAGGAGCTGAGTGGGCGTGGCCAGCAGATCCACATACCTATACGCTCAAGGCAATAACACTATCTCTTCCTTTGTCTGTGGGTCTCATCTGTTTTCCGTCCGACACCTCCCCTCATGTCCAGATTCATGTCCCGCTCACAATGCAACATTGGCCGCTGCTTCAGGCAACTTATCGATTTTCCTCTTCATCCTTTATGAACACACACAGACAGACACGCACCCACAGAAATCCCAGGGCAGACGCGGGTTCAATTTTTTAGGCTTTTGGAGTCTGTGTGAGGCAATTTGGGCAGAGTCCGCTTTGTTAGACTGTCAGGAGGATTGCTATAATGCAGAGAAGCTTGCATTGAAAACATCTGTAACATCTGTGTCAGTGAACCTTTGACACTTTCTCAACGTGGTCTCCAGTGTGTTATTCTGATGCACTGGGTTTCTGAGGGAGCCCAATCAACCTGCATTACTGTTAGACATGTTGGGTCAATCTCAAATATTTGATTTATTTTTAGCCCTGTATATTTTCTTCTCTTTGGTCAAGTTGTGGGTTCCAAGTCGAATCCGCATATACTTCCTGTGTTACCGCAGGTTCTCTAAATTGATTGATTTTACTCCAGTAAGAGTACAGTTACTTCAAAATATTATTACTCAAGTAAAAGTCAAAAGTACTGTGCAGTAAAGAGAGTACAATTTATTTAAAAAATACTCAAGTAAATGTACCTGAGTAAATGTAACTGAGTACTACCCACCTCTGTTTAGTAGTGACCATGTGATGACCTCTTTGTGTCTACCATAGCTGTGCTGTTTAGAGGATGGCAGGACTCAGACGAGCACTGACAAAGGATAATGACTTTCTTATTGAACAGATTCATCATCAGAATGTGCTCCTTTATTTTGGCTGGGGAGGACTCAATGGCTGTCTGCACTCTGCTTTTAACACTTTTAATAGTGATTGGCCCATACTTTGAAGGGTTCATTGAAGGGTTTTGTTGTGTCAATTATAGCTCCGTGTTTTATTACGAGTCACTAGGTGTTTCATTATGAAGATGTAGCAGCTTTCACGGAAGACTTAAGTCAATATGGTATAAGAATTCCCGCCTACTTTTTCAAAAGCCTGACAGGTCTGGTCCTTTTCTCACAGCTAATCAGTTCACTGTGATATTGCAGACAAACAGTTTAAATTCTGCTAGGTGCTCGTCCTGCAACCAGAGAATCGCTGGATCAAATCCCCGCCCGAGCGTATACTGTGGTCGTGTCTCTGGGCAAGACACTTAACACACATTGCCTATGAATGAATGTGGTTGTGTGATTGGTGTTTGGTGGTGGTCGGATGAGCCGTAGGCCTCTGTCAGTGTGCCCCAGGGCAGCTGTGGCTACACAAGTAGCTTTCCACCACCGGGTGTGACTGAGGAATGAATTGGGTTACTATACGCCTGAAAACCTCATGCTTGAATTGAATGCAAACAATGAGAGACCAGACTAACATCTTTGTACAGAATATGAAGAATTAGTCACGGCTGGGCAGGATAGGTACAGTATTCACTAGCAAGGACCACGCCACACCAACAATGGATGTTAGAGAGTTTATTGATGTCTGGATGAGAATGGTGGTATGATATTGGTTCTGGTGCCGGAGGATGCATGCGATGATAGCTGGGTTAGATGAGACTCAGTATGGGGGTTCCGTCTCTGGTAGATAGCCCAGCTGACTAGGGACCCCACCCCGCTGGATTAATGTTGACATCTGGAGGCTGGAAGACAAACGAGAGCAAGGGTCGGGAGGGTGGGCCGAGAGAACGGAGATGAACAGTGTGTATAAAAGTGGTATAAAAATGGCTTGTGGGTAAATTGGAGGTGTGGCTGAGGTGTGGTTAACCTGAGGTGTGTTGCGGAGTTAGATGAGGCGTGGTCCTGCTCCCGAACATACATTAACATATTAACATCGGTAAGGGGCACTTCGATGTTTTGCTGTGGTTTATCTTTTAACTTTTGCATCAAGTTTGTATTCCCTTCCTTAACTAGTTGCCCGGGTATGGTGAAACAAAAAAACATAGCTGGCTGGCCCAAAAATATATACACATAAAATACAGTAAGGTTCTATGTCCTACAATACAGGAAATACATTTTCTAAATAATTTGAATTTCATTTTCTAAATGATTTGAATGCCCATCTTACAAAACACAGATTATTCAATGCATCTGCGGCCTGTCTTGCTGCTAAATGCCACAAATATTTTTCATCTAAGCCACACAGTAGGCCCAATACAATCTAAAGAAGGTTACAGAGAACGTGAACGGTGTGGAGAATGAGTGGAGTGATTGTTTTTGGAGCTGTTTTTTAAGCTTCTCGCTCTTAGATCTTCAGGTGTGTGTGTGAGTGTGAGTGCGTGTGCGTGTGTGTGTCGCCTTGATGATGAAACGCCCTGGTTCACAGACAGTAACAAATCTCTATGCAGCAATATTTAAAAAAAAATACCCCTGCCTCTTGTTCAGGGAAGAAGGGAAGACTTAGTTTGATCAATAACATTGAACTGAAAACACTTTTCTGAATCTTCGAGCGGTTTGCAAATAAAAACATTGTATTTTTATTTTTGTATTTTTTTATGAACCTGCGCTACACCAGAGGGAGGTTGTAAATATTACATGTAATTAGATATGGACTTATTTTGACAAGGATCTTATGCGTCAGTTTGAATAAATAGATACTGTATAAGTCAAAGGAATGTTGATAAGTAATGACTAATTCACATATAACTACATATAACTAACATAAAGCTGTAAATAAAGAATAGTGGCACAAGAATAACCCAAGTACGATTTTAAAAAGATTATAGATTAAATTTATGCATAATACAAAATGAATTAAATAAGGTAAAGCGTATCCAAACACTTCAAATGAAGGTAATGGTAACTGTTGCTGTGAATGCTATAGGGCTGGCTGGACTCTTTGTAAAGACAGAAGTACATTATGTAAAAGTTTGATGTGAATTGGCGAGCTATAGGTCGTCACAAAGGGAGACAAAAAAATGATGAAACAATAATGAATGTTAACAGTGGACGTCAGTTGTGTGGATGGATGTTTGCATGTCAGATGTTTTGTAGTGTTCAAGATGCAAAACCATAAAAGAAACATGTGCAAGTGAATTAGGAATGGTCAAGGAGGAGAGGAAGCAGAAACCCAATGGACAGCTAAAAGTCTAAAAATTCCCCTTCGTGATTGTGTTTGTATCATTTTTGGGACTGGCCAGGGCACCCCACCAAAGGCCCATGCTAGAAGAGGCCCCAGGCACCTATGACCCATGAGTAAAACTGAGAATTATTTTAGCTGCTAATTACGGTAATCAATCCACTTCATATGTTTCATACAAATAGCATTGGGACTTTATAATTATTTTTGCTGTATAGCCTACATGTACTTCTCAAGTCAAGTATATTTCGACTCTTCATTGTTATTCCTCTCACACATTGGGCATGACTTACACAGAACTTTGTCAGTGCTCTCTCCACGGTATTCCAGAAAACTGTCACTTATTTCACTCCAAACTTTTAACATCGGATCATCCTAGATATGTTATAAAACCATATGTAAATGTACACTGACAGAAGGTGAAATATGACCTGTGACGTTAGCGGATGGAGAGGTACAGCCGACATCATGAGTGTCTTATTGATTTATGTTGAGTTTTTTTGAGATACGATCTGCTTTTTTATTCATTATTGGGAAAATGCATTCTTCATTCACCTTTGACTTGTTGACATTTTGGTTCACAGGTGACAAATGCCTATGCCAGCAACTATGGGCCATAGGTGGGGATAAGCCCTGAAAACTGCAATTACAGGGGCTGACACAGAGGTGAGACATTGACTCACATTCATTTACCTGGGGCAATTTGGATTCACTATTTCACCTTACAGATGCTTGCCTTTGGACGGTGGAAAGAGAGTCACCACTGATTGGCACACATTGTCGAGGCTAGACCCGAGGATCGCACCCACAACCTCACATTCATCCACAAGGGGCAATTATTTTTCATTTCATTTTCATGTATTATTTGTTTATATATAACCTTGTATATATTGTAATCTCTTTCGCCAAATAGACCAAAAAAACAGGATGATCTGAAAATACCCAATAATGTTATAATCATTTTAGTGTCACTAATTTACCCAACATGCATGTCTTGGGTGGTTGGAAGATAACACCTGCCTAACAAGCTCTTATCTGTCTGTGAACATGGTTGGGTCGCTTGCTTGTTCTTGCTTCTTCTGGAATCTGGAATTCACCTTTGGCTACCAGTAAGATTTTTTTTATTTTTGCTATTTTTTTATTTACCAATTTACCAATTTACTTTACAGGTCAGGCATTACATTATGACCACCAGTCTATAAATCCACTTTCAAAGCCCCATATCCAACACATTTCTTTGTCAATGTAATTAATTTTACTACTAACTGTAACAGATACTTGCTAATATTAATAAGTCCTTGTCTTTATGATATGACTACTTCAACTGAAATATGATCTGCTGTAGCTTATCCTCTGTATCTTGTATAAATGGTGATAAAGGTGGCCCTTGAGTTGTATGATGTCTGGTCAGGCTGCTGTAAAAAAAATCTAAACCACTCCTTCAGGAAAAATATTTTCTTTTATCTATGGCACCAGCATAAATCCGGCTCTTATAGCATGTTTTTATGATTGCCGTGTGACCGGGAGAGGGTTAGTAGCTTGGTCAGCGCTCGGCTGATGCACGGGGGCAACAGGGCTATCGATCTGAGGTTGTTTTTGTTTGGTGTATGCTAGCTTGTTGGAGCCGCTCTCCGGATGATGTCCTGATAGAGCATACCCTGCAGCTACACGAGTTATTTTATGTGAAGCAGGTTTAAATATAGAGCACTCAAAGGTTAGACCCACCTCTGGTCTGCCTCCAATCAGAGCAACAGTGTGTGATTGAAGGGATTTGAGATGCAGTCAAGTTAACATTGCATAGCTGGAAAGGTAAAAACTGGTCTTCTTCCTTCTTCCTTCTTTCTTCTTTCTTCTTCTTCTTCTTCTTCTTCTTCTTCTTCTTCTTCTTCTTCTTCTTCTTCTTCTTCTTCTTCTTCCTTTCTTCCTTCCTTCCTTCCTTCCTTCCTTCTTCTTCTTCTTCTTCGTCTTCTTCCTTCTTCTTCTTCTTTCTTCCTTCTTCTTTCTTCTTCCTCCTTCTTCTTCCTTCTTCCTCCCTCTTCTTCCTCCTTTTTCTTCCTCCTTCTTTTTCTTCCTCCTTCTTTTTCTTCCTCCTTCTTCTTCCTCCTTCTATTTCTTCTTCCTTCTTCTATTTCTTCTTCTTCTTCCTTTTCTTCTTCTTCCATCTTCCTTTTTTGAAAAAAAATAACAAACATATTCAGGTGAGTTTGGAGAAGGGAAGAATGCTTGCTTTAACTGGAAGTAATCCGGTCTCAAACATTCCAACAATGCATTATCAGTCATCACTTCCCTTTGCAGGTATACCGCTTCTATTAGGTGAATAGTAGGATGTAGGCTTACCTGTTAATCCTTACTGTCTCGTTGATCGGAGTCTGCATGTCCTCCTTGTGTTGGTGAAACTAATCATCCAGGTATCAAACATTCCATAAATTCTACATTTTACTTTTCTCTTTTTTGTTTATCAGGTATTGCCTATCACAGAATATATTAGTTGGATAAAGAAGAGGAAACATTTACCCAAGTTGGAATTACAATGGTCAGTGCTATTTGGTTTACACTAAACCACAAATACACTTTACTATCTTACTGCATCATTATGATTACTAAACGAGATAGTGGTTAGTTCAAATTGTGGTTAGTGGTTAGCCCCTGAGTTTTAACTGTTGGGCTCTCTTTGATCGTACTCTGCATGTGTTTATGTTGGTGTTATTAAAGGTGTAGTCCATGAATGTTGTAAAATATATTAAATAGATTTTTTAAAAATGCTTTATCTGACCCTGTTCTGTGATGTAAAGTCGGCAATCTGTCATATTATTATTTATTATTTTTATTGATCCCTCCCCTGTTCTCTATGGCAACATCAAAATAGATTTTGTGGGTTACCACTTTAACCAATAGTAGTTGAGTTTTCCTTTAGTCCCTCCCCTGGCCTCTACAGACAGCCTACATTACATCATACAGGCTCAGATGGTCAACTTTAAGGATTTTTATTTTTCACTTAAGTTATTTTAGAAAACTTACGAACTACACTATTTGACCTATTACTCCCCTGATTAAAAAAAATATATCTCTATCTCTAACAAACACCATCTTACTTTCACCATCTGTTTGTCTTGTTGTGAAGTGCTAGGAGATGCATGAGAATCAGGAGTGAAAATGAAGCTGCCACAGTGCGATAATTAACTGCAGTCACTCTATACTCCTACGTCTACAGTCTACATAGGTGTATCGTAGGTGATAATTGTCACTTATACAACATGGCATTGATTTATAGAGGGTGCCTGTATGTGAGCTCACACGCGTATGCATACACAGACATAGACACAAGCAGCTGCTGTACCCGAGACGCCAGGGGAAGGTGATAACAATGTGTCTGACACTCATTTCTGCAGAGGTTATGGGGCCAAGCAGGTGTCTGGCTTGTTCCAGTCAGGTGGGCTCAGTTAAAAGGTAACCTGTTGTTTTATGCATTTGATTTAACATTGACGTGACTGTTGGGTATTGGGGTGAAGATTTGTCCTCTAACTTTCAGGTCTCTGTGCATGGCAAATGATACCAGTTTGTGGTATAAGAAATATCATATATATATATTCTAGATTGAATTTAAGGATGTTACGATATCCTACTCCTCATAGGAGGATGTCCTCTATACGCTCTACAGTCATTCATTATGAGAGAGGATTCTTGTCTGCCATTGTATTGTCTCTTTGTCGACCTGTGACTAACTGGCCATTGTCCAGGGTGCAACCCACCTCATGCCCATAGTTACTGGATAGGCTTTAGTTAACCATACAGAGGATGAATCAATGAAATTTAACCAGATTTCTAATCAAATTTCCAGATTTTGAAAGCATAAAGATCCTTGAGATAGCACCAGAGGTGGGTAGTACTCAGTTACATTTACTCAGTTACATTTACTCAGTTACATTTACTTGAGAAACTTTTTAAATAAATTGTACTCCATAGAGTAGCTTTACTGCACAATACGTTTGACTTTTACTTGAGTAATAATATTTTGAAGTAACTGTACTCTTACTTGAGTAAAATCGTGGAAATCTAGAAAGAGTAAGAGTACTTTTACCACCTCTGTGTGTCATGTAAGAACAGCTTCATGTGAAAAATGTGATGATGTGGAAATTTTGTTCATTGTGCTTTAATTAAAAAAAAATATTATTTATGTTTTTAGTTTATCTTTTGAAAATATCAAAATCAGTTCATTATCCTTTTTTTTTGCCAGAAAAAATAAAACAAATGAAACAGATAATCTGACATTATGCTCAAACAGTTACTCAGGACTTGAGTAGTTTTTTTCACCAGTACTTCTCTACTCTTACTTGAGTAATTATGTGAATGCTTTTTACTTTTACATTATTTTGAAGTAATGGTACTCTTACTTGAATAAAATTGTTGGCTACTCTACTCACCTCTGGATAGCACAATAACATTTAAATTCTATTCCACTTTGAAGCTAATCAATCCTATTTTTAGTCAGTGCATATTTATTGGCACTGTAGCATTAATATAATGTTCGCTTGTGTTTGAGGTCAATGGATTGTAATTATTAGCTGGAGCTTATTTACCTGTATATGGTTCGCAAACACAACCCGCTCAGCAATCTTTCTAAATGTAGCAATAATGTGAAGTCTTGGGGCCAAAGTTTAGTCTCTGGAGAATACCCCAAGCAGACACAGTGGCCAGGCTCCATTTGTAGGACACTGGGGACGGTAACTAATGACATGTATTACCTCCATGATGTGGTCTGCATTCAACAAGTCTGCTTCAATTCCCACATGTCCACTGTCCTACTTTTACCTTCTGTGATGCAAACACAAGCACATAGGGGCTGCACGGTGTCAAATGAAGCTTTACAGGGGGTGTATGTGAGGATTGAACTGCTGTCTGGTTATAAACAAAAAGCATGAAAAAGGTGTGTTCATTATACAGCCTACATATTCCAGACAACAAACTGCCAATATATTTAAAAGCTGAGTCTGCCTAAAGCCTAACAACGCGTGGATATCCAGAGTGTTGTGATGTATTATGTCTGTTTTGTGACCCTAAATTGGGGAGGTTACCAGTCATTGTTAGAAGAAGCAAGAAAAAGGTCCTGTGGGCAAGACAAATTTAGTTTAGTTTTAATATATAGTATGAATTCATTTGTGGTGCTCTTGTGGACGGTTTTACTATACAGACAAGGGTTTTTAATGGAGATTACAGATTACATATGAATGAAAGTGTCATTGGTGGTAGGAGCAGCCGCAGGCAAAGAATGGCTGCCACATCTCTGTTAATCTACCCCAGGGCAGGTGTGGCTTCTAAGGTAGTTTACTACAATCAGAAAAATCAATAATGAACTCAATTGTAAAGCACAGCAAGAAAGCAATATTTATTTATTCATGATCATTAATATTGTCATAGAGCCTGATTTGCAACACATTTAAGATAACACTGGTTAAACTGGAACTATTGTAACTGAAGAGCTAATGATGATGTACTTATATATACTAAATTGACAAAAGTTTATGTAATTACATTTGGAATGCATCCACAGTATTTCTGCAGTTGCCCCTTTTCTACTCTATTTTTCTTAATTGTGATTAATAGCGGTTGCTTGGACCTAGTAGCGGCCCACTGTGCTAATGAGACGACCTTTAAATAAACTCTTAACAACAGGGCTCAAGTAGAAGTCTCCAACATCAACAGTATATCTCATACCACCCATAAAGAGCCATGAAGTTTCCATCTCCAAGCAGACTCTGTTAGATTAAAATGATTAGATAGGTCATCACCCTGCATTAGTGAGGGTTTAACTAAAGGTGATTGACTGCTGCTGAGAAATATACAGACAGACAGGAATGTGGTTGATTACAATTGGCTCATAATCAAATTTGACTCTAGACCTTTAAAAATGTTTGTCATATGGATTGTTAAAAAATCCGGAATGGAGGCCACTGGAGCAAAGGGGACTTAACTTTACAAAAAAAGTAGGATTTGTGGTGAGAGATAGAATAATTCTGAGCAAATAATGAAAAAACTATTGTGGTTGTCAAAGATTTCTGTGAAGACTTGTCCGGGTAAAAAAAATTAAGAATTTTGCCTCCAGCCAAAAATCTAACTATTACTAATAGTGTACATTAAATAAACATACAATGTGAGGTTCATTCACTAACCAGGCTCTATCACCTACATGTAGCAGAGTGGTTGGCATTTGTCAAAACCATCTTCATTTGTGATATTTTGAGGCTAATGCTAATTTCTCCATTGAAAGTGTATTATGGTCTTGCCTCCAGTTTCTTTCATTCTGGAATTTAGAACTTTCTTTTTACAAACTTTGAAAGGGTCTAATGTGCAGCCACGGGCGTAAGGGGGTACTGAGGGGCCCCAGGGCAGGATTTACAAATGGGCCCTAAAGAAATAAAGATTGTGTGGCTTTAAATAAGCATTGGCCTTCTAGTTTTTAAAACATGGGACTTTTTTAGTTGATAAAGTCAAATACTAAAACTAAACGTAGAATATAGCATTGTCTAAACCAGGACAAAATTGCTCTTAAATGAGAGATAAACAGGAGTAGGCATGAACCATGTAAGTCTAAATCAGGACTTAAACCACTAGAACGACAGTTTGAGCATAACAAAAAAAAAAAAAAACTTAAAATGTTGGATTGCAAATGGTGTTGAAATTGAGTGAAAGAAGTTGACCTCTGATAACCAACTGTTGCAGAAGAAAATTCAGACTTCTTGACTTTATCTTGTATGGATATCTACAGCCAAGAGTGAAGAAGTTTGTTGCTGAGAAGGTGAAGTGAGAGGGCAATGATTTTTTCTTTTTTTAAAGCCAAGTCAATTTATACCTATATATTGTTTTATTTTGTATAATTGCCTACATACATACGGAGGGCCAATGCTAGTTAAACTGCTTGCACAACAAATAAACAAACTAGGCCTGTGCTGTCGTCCCCGACAGCAAGGTGTATATCGGCGAAAACGACCCCATACGTCTGCCCCGTACGTCTGCCCCGTACGTCTTCCCCGTACGTCGCCCCATACGT
>JAVQKC010118219.1:0-10995 GCA_036025475.1 Philypnodon macrostomus
ATTCGTTTTTGAGTTATCGCGTTCACAGCTAGGATCTGCGGACGCGGACGCGGACGCGGACGCGCACCGACGTGATTCCATAATATCGGCGACACGCTGTTTTCGCCGATATAATAAACTCGACACAGTTATTGTTGGCTCAACAGACAGCCACTTCACATTCTTCAACTCTGAGGGATATCCAATGTATTTTAGTGGTGCATCAAAAACATAATATAGTTAAGTCTATTCTTTTGTCTAGGCTATGTATGCAAAGTCATGTAAAAGCACAAAGCTGCTACTGCTTTTTCAAAAGGTCCTAATATGGCATGGTTATTTCTTTTAGCACAATAAGGAAGTGGAAATTGATTAAACACTGTACTTTAAGCCATAAAAACCACCAGTAGTTCACATATATTTGAGTCTGTTTATATTTTTCTCACATGGTTGAATGGATTGCAACTGAGACAGATAAACAAGTGATTAAGCAAATTTCTCACTTCACCACCCAAATGTGCACTATTGAGATAACAATTGGCCAGTAGTGGGTTAAAAAATGTATTACATTAAGTATTAAGTTTCATTAAAATATACAATAGCAGCAGAAAATAAATAAATAAATAATTTAGTTCAGGTTCAAATCTAGTTTAGTCCTGGTTTAAGATGCAGAAGACACACAAAAGGAGAAGTATTTCTGGTTTACTTCACGGGTTTAGTATTAGATTTAGTCAGGATTTAGCAGGGTAACTTGCAGTACATTGTAATATTTCTTTATCGATGTACTAATGCAAATAGACCTGGGTCACATCTCTATTAACTAAAGAGTCAATTTCCATGTATTTTTCCTCAGGATTGTCAACACCAGAGAAGAAGTGTCGAGAGAAGAGTGTCCGCAGACAGAAACGCAGAAGCAGTGGTTCAGACGGAACAGTTTTAAAACAAATCAAAAAAGAAGAGGACAGCCCCGTGAACACTCCAGAGGTCAGATTCAGTCGTTATACTTACGCCTTTAGCAACAACAGCCAAACAAAAAATAAGCATATTCTGTCAGTGTGGGAACTTGGCAAAATACATCTTCAGTATTAGAAGGTTTAACATTTAAGAAATCAGTCAATATGGTAAGGTATTAGAGTGAGGAGGCAGTGGTATAAGGTCAAGTCCCGGTTTGGTCCCAGTTTGGTCCCAGTTTGGTCCTGGTTTGGTCCCGGTTTGGTCCCGGTTTGGTCCCGGTTTGGTCCTGGTTAGGTCCCGGTTGGGTCCAATCTTAGACCTTGTTTAGTCTTGGTTTAAACTTTATTAAGCCCCAGTTTATGCCTTATATATATATATACACATGGTGACTGATGCAAAGAAGTATTTGTGTGAAATAGCATGCAAAAGATGATTTGGTTGATTGAACTATGTACACCTGATTATAACTCTTGTATTTTTTTATTCAGAGTTCAGACGATGTTTATTTACCAAGTGACATCCCTGTTCAAATCGAGGAGACTGTGACCAACCACATTCCTAATCCATCTGACGGTACGTTCACTACAACTTCAAACCTGTTTTCTTTCAGCTGTACACATAGAAACTGCAAATTCACATTGATTGTCATCTTCAGAGGTGGATGAGATCACTCTAGACGTCCGGATTGAGGAGCCTGTCTCCACTGTACAAGCAGGTAACACACAAATCCTTACTTACACTCACTGGCCACTTAGTTAGGTAGACCTGTAAGCTCAAATGGCTAACCAGCCCACAGCATGCATCAGACCAATGGATTCAGTGGTATCAACTCTTCAAGTGGAACTAACCTGGGTCAAATCCATAGTAAACCCACAGCTGAAATTTGAAAAATGCTCCGCTAATGGGCAGTGCCTGATAGAGAGCCTATCAGAGCCTGCAGGGCCTGTGACATAGACAAGTACCATGACATATCTTTGACCAATAGAATAATTCATCCGCAATAGCCACTGTTTAACCTGAAGGGGGTTCATATTTCTTCAGGCTTTAGTTATTCTTTAATGTAGAAAACTTCTCCAGCTCCGAGTGCTGTCAGACCTTATATGTTATACTGTACATTGTATTTTACGGACAGGAATAGTTAAAGATAGATATATTTGTTAAAATCATATGAACAGAAAAGGTAGCGTATCTTTAACAATCAGAAAAGAGGAGGGAACGTTTTTGGCATAGACCGTGTACATGCTAGAAACATGGATACAATGTTAATTCTAACAATAATAATACTAATAATAAAAGAATAATTAAAAAGTATTTCACATCCACTACCTTGTCTCCTGTAAGGGTCTAAATGAGCTAGGCAGCCTGAGAGAGCGTGAGGTTTTAAGACTACAGCATGGGTTATGCTAATGCTAACGCCTCTACTTTTTGTCAATTATTGAGTTTATTTCAGAAAACTAACAATACAAGCCATATTTTCTGTTAATTAATAAAATGTGTATCTTCTCTTAGACCCGGACTCCTTCCGTGTGGTGGTGCATTATTTGGGTCACGAGGTGGCCTCTCAGCAGGTCACTGGTTCAGACGTCAGGATCTTGTACTTCACCTCTCCTCACATCCCTCCCTCCACCATCCCGATGGGGGCACAGTTTCCCCGGGTGCCCCTCCCAGAACCACAGCCCTCTCTGGGGCAGGGTGAGGAGCTGCAGGCCCTCCACACCCTGCTGCCCTTTATGGAGAAGGGCATCCTGCTCACCTCCACAAAGAAGGGGGTGTACGGGAGGAGGTTCTGCAGGGGAAGGGTGTTCTGGACCGGGCCACACTCGGACGCCGGGCTGCACAAGATGGAGAGGAACACGGAGCCGGTCCTGCTTTTCAGTAAAGAGACTTTCAAACAACGTGAGTCTGAAATGCCTCACAAAGTAGAGCTGCACAATATATATTGCCATGGTCTTTCATAGATTTACACTGTTTAAATCATACTTCTTATCTATTGGAGCCTTGAATGACAATGTGTTGTGACTAAACTAATATAGGTCACATTTTAGTCATAATATCAGGTTTCAGGTTTAGGTTTCAGGTTTCAGTTTATTTGTCATATGCACATTCAACACTGGGTCAAAAAATGCAATGAAATGCTTTGGATCGGAAGAACCGTTAGACTCGCTAAGATACTCATGAAGTACTAGTAGCATTAGTCCTGCTTTGACCTTGTTTTCATCCTGGTTTCGTATGATTTGGAAGTAATTGTAACTAGTAAATAAAATATATATATATAAAAAAAATTCTGCTCAATTGATAAAGCATCAACTATCTACAGTATATTTCAATATTCAGCATCATGCAGCCCTAGTGGAAAGAGAGATTCTGTTCTGATATTACTATCAACATCTATTTCACTTAATTTTTGTCATTAAAGAGAACACATTCAATCATGTAGTAATTAATCATGATGGAACCAACTGGCCTTATCTAAACAATTGAACAGGTCCCTCAGGCTTTATTATCATGCTCCACTTCATTAGTCACACTTTGAATTCAGACTTTACTGTGATTTTTGAGATTTAGAAAGCTGGATGGATCCTGGTCAGTTTTTTTTGCACTTATGATTGCATTGCCAATATTTATCCAACAGAATAAGTCACAGATGAAAGAAGCCCTTTTGTGAATACATATGCAATAGTTCAGACACAAAAGGCTGACACATTTTTTATTCTTCTCCTTCAGAGTTGGAGTATTTCTGCGCCAACGGTGGGGAGCGCCCTCAGTGCAGCTTCACTCTGTGTTTTGGAGAAGAACTGAATGACACTGAAGACACGGCCAAAAAGCTCATAATTGTCCAGGTAAAACATTTGCTTGTATGCGTTTGCAGAGGTGGCGCTACCATTAGGCAAAAGTAGGCAGCTGCTTAGAGCTTCCAGGGCCCCATAAATAAAACCTAATATATATAAGTCTTGGTAATTATTCAACTTAATTTGGTAAAAAGCTTTACAAAGCCAATATGCCTCGCCAGTTTGCATTTTTCTCTGTACAGTTAAGCCAGCTGGTTGTTGTGGACTGACAAATCAAGAAAAATTAGGAGGGACTTAAAAAGCGGCAAATATGTTCATCTTGAGCATTATGAGAATTGCGTGTTTGAGCTGGTTGGGTCAGAATGTAACGTCTTCTTGGACAAGCAGACAAAATGCTTTACAGTATGAGCGGAATACTTGAAACTCACATCATTTGCATTCATCCCAGCACACTCTCACAAATGGAGTGAAGTCTGCATGTCCTCCCTAGGTTACTGTTTGTTTTTCCTCTTCTCCTTTCAAAGTCACCTAAAGTCTGTTGTTGCTGGGATAATAGGAAGTTAAACATAATAGCTGAATGTATGACTATGACTCAAATAATTTCTAACTCAATATTATTCCTTTTTTGGCACAGATTTGGCTGCCGTGGGCTGAGCAACAGGTGGAGAACTTTGAGTCAATCGTTCGCTCTATAAACTTCTTCCAGTCTTTGGCCGATCAGTCTCCGATGAGAGAGATCACCTTAGATCTGGTCCCAGTCTCGGCTATGGAGGCCTGACTCAGAACTTTGACTAAAACACAAATCGAAAGTGGGACCCAACAAAACACAGACTGAGAATAAAATCCACTACGACACTGGTTTTACCCAAGTTTAGCGCCAACATCCTAAGTCATATGAACCACAGAGCGCCCCCTATTGTAAAGCACTTAGCTGTAGCACTTTTAAGGAACTTTTTCTATGTTAAAAAATATTTTGGTGACTGGATACACTACATATATAACTACTCTGTATGTGTTTGAAATGTTACAATAAAATGGTGTACTGTCTATTGAAATAGGGGTTTCTAGTTTTATTTTAACAATTATAAACAGTAGATAGTGAATGGCAGGTGGCTGGGGCCATTGCCAGTGGCTTCTTCTTCTTGTTTTTTTGTCATATGCAGGTTCAACACAAGGTCAACAATGCAATGAAATGCTTAGGATCAGAAGAACTGTTTGACTCGCTAAGATAGTCAAGAAGTACTAGTAGCATGCAATAATTGAAGTACAATTTGAAAGGTAGACATCCTTCACAGATCCAGATGATCTTAAAGAAATTGACATACATTGAAAACTTAAACTTAAATTGCCTTTTGCCTATTTGAAGTTTTGAGATCAAAGATAAGACTATTTATTTATTCATTAATTTTTTTACTATAAGTATTTACATTTTTAAGAATTACTGGCCTTGATTGTTAATTGTGAAAGCATTATATAAAGGTTTTGTCATGTACTTTCTTTCTTGGTAAAAGATGGATACTGATTGTGGTAATAATAGTTTATTTTATTAAATAATAAAAAGTATTTGTACATTTTGATGACGCGGCACAGGTTAAAAATTAGAAATTGACACTTCATGACCACTTCATGACCTCCATGTTAAGAAACCGGTCAGTGCATTATCAGAGTACAAAAATCATTCTCCATCATTTTAGTCATGGCACAAGTTTGTCTGACACTTCACCTTTAGTCATTTGCAGCATTTGATGAGTGATACAAGCCACCCAAAAATCAAAGTTCCCTTTACTTTTTATTATAATAGTACAATTCTAACAATGAATTATCTAATAAACATAAGTCATTAGCTATTTATTACTACTACAGCCCCATACAAGTCATTATTTTATCTTCTTCTGCTTCCTTGGTTATGTGGGTGCCAGGAACCAATCCCAGCAAATATGTGCCTTAAGCAGGATGCACTCTGGGTAAAGGCCAGTTAGACAACCATTCACTCTCGCTAATTTAGATTCACCAATGCATGTTATGACTAGAGGCGGACTCTGGAGAGAACCCACAGTAACGACATGCATTTACAAAATATTACCAATACAAGAATGTTCTTTAATTCAGGAGAAGCACTGACCAACAAAAGTTCTACATTTTAAATTAGTACCCACATTAGTACCATTTTACTACCTGTGAATGAACCAATTTTCCTCTCTATATGAAGGACCACAAGGCACAGTCATAAAAGGGTGATGGACAACCTAACTATAATTATTCACAATGTATGCATCTATTGTCCATGGTGAGAGCATTAACATTACTTCTAAACTCTGTGCTGCATCATTTGGTCATAAATGTAAATACATTAGTGTCGTCTTCAGATGGTGCCGTTGGCTGGAGAGGTGAGCTCTAAGATCTTGTTGTTGAGTTTCTGATTGGTCCAGTCCTTGGTGATGTCGTCCAAATGTGAATCGAAGTCTACGAGGGTCATGTGATCTCCGGACTCCAGTAGCTGAGATGCAATGGCTCTGGTCTCCTCCCACTGTCGCATCATTATCCTAAGAGGAAAAAAAACACCTTTATCTGATAAAGTCTAATCTAGTGTTTGCCAAGTGCTCATTTCTATATTTAAGCCGAACACAAAAACACATGGAGCATTTTGTTTACATTAACTTTAGGTCTAGTTTCGACAAAGTGGAGCTTAAAAATAGTTCACCACATGGTGTCACTGTTGCCTAAATATACTAAAGATGAGGAGCAAATAATGTGTGGGGTTTTATAAATGCAGAACAGAAAAAATACAGTGTCAGCCCCGTCAATATCACAACTCACAGTTGTTCTAAGATGAGATGAGTTTTAAAAGCTGTGCTGAAGAAGCTAAAGTTACTGTAGTTGTTTTTGCTAGCTCTATTAGCATAGCATTAATCTTACGTGTGTTTGTCTTTGAGCGTCCATCTTGAATCCTTGCGTTCATACATCACTATCGGGGGAACTCTATGATCTGGAGACATCTTACTGCCATCGAGCTGTGGACCAAATACAACCAATTCATATGATGAACACATCATAAGGTTTTAGGTACACACTGACCAACTTACCATCAACAAAACTGCACGGTCAAACTGTTCTGCAATTTTATCTGCAATCTTCAGTGCACAGGGAGTCGGACTGTGAATCAGAATATACTTCAAAATCAGACACGTATAGAAATAACAAATAGGTCAAGAATTATAATGTACATATTTCAATCTTATACACTAGAAGATGAAGTACCTGCTGTCTGAAACACAGGCGTTGGCTTGATAATATCCCACAATCCTTTGCTGCGTCTGTGAACACCAGACATCAACCTGTCACAGAAAAATAAGGACAATGGATTAGATACTGTATAACAGGCTACATTCCTCCTTTCTTTGCTAGATAGCTATTCATTAATCCCATTATTCCTGTTGCATGGTACTGAAGCCTGTCCCACAACTATGGGCCTTAGGTAGGAGACTGGACTGTTAGTTGGTTGCAAAGCACAGACAACCATTTACTCTTGCAATTATTCACGCAATTCACAGACACTTTAGAGGCAACAATTCTCCTAACATATCCATGTCTTTGGACGGTGGAAGGAAGAGGATAACCCACAATAATACGGTGAGAACATGCAGTCTCCGGAGATAAAGAGGTTCAGCACTGGTCTTTTTGCTGTGACATACCTGTGTGAGGGCGAGCTGGGTGATAGGAGCCAGAGACAGGTGAGAGTGCAAAAGAGGAATGCAGTCAGTCACACAGACAGCGCCCCCTGTGGAGCTGGAGGACAGCAGGAGCCCATTGATACTGCAGCGAGGATACAGACCGGCATGGAGGTACATCTTCACATAGGCCCGCCCGGACAGCTCCACCTCCCCCATAGTGAACGGTTATGCGAGCTTAGAAACACATACAAAACGGAATTATTTAAACTAGAACAATAATATGTGTTTGTTTGTTTTCTATAGCTTTTTAAATCATTAATTGGTGCTTGAGGTGTCCCCAAGTGCAAAAGGCAACAATGAAACTGGGAACTATTGCTGCACAACACGTAGTACGCGCTAGGTATTGAAATATTAGGAGGAAATAAACGCAAACACAATAAAGAATATTTAGAATCTTAATTGTACTGCAAATCACAAAGATATGGGGTTTATCTATATATACAAATGAATCGTGGATAACTCCTATGATGTATGTTTGTATCCATGCGTTGTAATGTTATGACTATATCTTGTGGTTGAAGCATAAGGCTAAGTAAAACTAAAACGAAGTACAATTTAGTTTGAAATCACAGAAATAAAGCATAAAATACATTTAGCTCGAGCTCACTGTTAGCATTAGCCTCATTAGCAAGTCGCCTAAAGCTGAATCAACTCTTACCTAAAACGAACTTCAAAATTCAATCTTCACCTCGATAAACGGGCGGGTTAAAAGGTGTGCTATAGATTAGATAATTGTGGCCAGTCAGTTATGCATATTTCAATTATATCTCATAAAACAGCAAGAAGCTAACGGTGTTCAACCATCTGACAGTCCATTGACAGGGTGTCACAGGTCCCACCCATCAGAGGCCAAAATGGAACAGTTTGATTGGCTGGCTGAAGAGCGTTCTAGATTTGGATTGGACGAAACATCTGTCCGTCAATCGTTGAGCTGCTGCGCGACAGTGTACTGCGCCTCCAGTGGATCGGATGCAAATTGTAAATGAATGAATGTTGAACCGTAAAAATGTCACCCACACGTTTGATTAAGGACTGATACTTCTTCTCATCTGTCAAGTTTATGGACAAAAAACAAGCTGTGGGACGTCTTTTTTTTAATTTACCTGTTTTTTATTTGATTTATTTTTGTTTGTTGTCATGTTACTATACGTTTCTTTGCATTGAAACATGTTCTGGCAATATTACCACCTGTGAAATAATCCATAGTTTTATTTATCCTACTGTTTGCTATATTTCTTTTGTATGTTGTTAATACTTTGTACTCTTATTGCATGCTATTAGTACTTCTTGATTTTTTTAGTGAGTCAAGCAGTTCATCTCATCCTAAGCATTTGCATTGTCGTTAACCTGCATATGACAAATAAAACAATCTGTTTATGTTTCTTTTTATTCAAAATGTATGTAAACACAAAATAATGTTAAATGCTTAGAGATCCACAATCTTTTTCTCTATCATGCAAACATAGTTTCCACAGTAATCTCTAATGTCCTGTACGTGAGACAGAGGGGATCAGTGTATGGGGTTTATACATAACATCTGCAAGTCAATGCATAAAGAGAAAAAAAAACAGACGAAATATGAAAAACAAAAAACAAGTTAGCCAAGTAGTTGGTGTCATTCATCTCATAATAGGATTTAAATAGATTTTTATAAACAATAACAGATAATAACAGAGAACACTATAAATGTACATTTACACAACATAACTTAAAAATACTTAAAATACTAATATGTTCATAATTAGTGATAAATACATGCGTCTGGAGGATTGTGCTTTAAGACAGAGGTGCAGTAAACTTTTTCCCCCAGATTTTCTCCAGATCATGTGCATAGAGGAGAATGTAAAATGCAGAACTCTACACACTACAAAAGCTGTTTTCCTACAACAATTAGAAATTAACAAATTTAAATCACAGCAGGATTAAAAAAAGAGCAGGAATACAGCAAGGTTTTACAGTTTCAAGTATAAAAGGCCACAATGACCACAAAATGGACAGATCTATAGATCTGTTCTTGTGCATTACAAATATAAATCATTTTTACAATGTTGTTTTGTATATAGCTCCAGTATGTAATGTCAAAGGCTGAAGTGGTGCTTCAAATAAAGTGCTAGAAAGGTTAGAGTTAAAACATTTGGTCCTTTTTAAGCAATAAAAGGCACTGAGTTTTGAATCTTCTTTGGTTATTGCTGTAAATCTTTGGCTGGAAGTAAAGTAACAGTTAAGTTGATATTTTACGCCTATTTTCCTTTAAAAATGATATATCACAGAAAGTGACTTTTGCTGGTATGTAATGCGTAAACAAACCCAATCATAATTCATTCATAGTATTTAGACATCATATCAAAAAGCTGTTGACTAGTAAGTACACAGACTATTTATACATAACCAATTCTCCAGTCAACTGGCCTTTTCAGTGTGGACCTGTTCAGTAGGGACTTTTATGCGCGCGTCACCATTATGAAGTCCATTGTTGTGAGGTCTCTCAGCAGACATCAGAGCAAATTCTTCTGAAATGTTGTTGGAAGTCCTCGGTTCATTAGTCTTCTGAGATCCATTTATTTTCCTAAAAATACATAGGTACAAAATGCTAATAGTATTGTATAAGTATTGTACAAACATTGCTTTTTTGTGCCATTTACAACACAACACATTTCATACTTTACGTCCACTTAAGTAATATTGTTTTTCAAGATTAAGAACATTTTTTATATTTGCTGGTTATTTACTTTTTCAATATAATCATGCCATTGTAATTCTAATACATTTTTATATAAATGACAAGTAAACTCAGTACTTTACCTTTTGAATGTTTCGACACCATGTAATGCAACCACAAATGTGTTTATATGAAAGGAAAACAAATACAACACACCTTTTTTTTATAGCAAAAGACACCTAGCACCAGAAGCACTGGAAGCACCAGGAACCACAGGTACCAGAGATTACCTTATGGGAAAAGAAACCGTATAAGTCATTACATTACAACTAAAGAACTAGAACGTGAGTGCAGCCCTCCGCCATGGTATCTAATTACCCCTATATGACCTAAAACCTGCAGGACTGCAACAGCTACTTCCAAATTTTCCTACACTTTCAGCTTCTTGCCAGATGACATCGTTTTATTCAGCTATTACTGTTGTTTCTATGGTTTTGATAACCTCTGTGTTAAGATGCCTTGAATGATTTTAAATTGAGGTCATTAATAGAAACAAAGAAAGATGAGTCAATGTTTTGTATTTTTTTCTGGAGGGGTGTCCAGTCCACAGATGGTTTTTATTTAGAACTGCTTATTATATCGGCGAAAACAGCGTGTCGGTGTTTGTCCGCGTCCGCAGATCCTAGCTGTGAACGCGATAACTCAAAAACGAATTGCCGGATCAATTTAAACATTTGCACACAGGTGCATACCATAAAGACGCCAAACTGTGTTGATTTGGGTACTTCTTCAATGAATATTAATTAAGTAATTAATTAATAACGGGCCAAAACTGTGAACGCAATAACTCAAAAAGTCTTTGCTGGATCTTTTTCAACTGTTGCAC
>JAVQKC010118226.1:0-26023 GCA_036025475.1 Philypnodon macrostomus
AAATATTATTATGACCCCACCCTACAACAAACAGGAAGTCGGCCATTTTGAGTTGAATTTGGGAGGTCAGGTATATTTGACAGCCTCTAACGTGCACATACTTTACCCGATTAGGCTCAAACCTGAAATACCTAACTAGGCCTGTGCTGTCGTCCCCGACAGCAAGGTGTATATCAGCGAAACGGCCCCATACGTCTGCCCCATACGTCTGCCCCATACGTCTGCTCCATATGTCTGCTACAACTGTCACCAACGGGCACCTTAATCACCTCTTTAATTTGTCTGGATGTTTGTGTTTGTCAAATTTTGTAAAATTCCCTAAAACTACATTCGTCTTTCAGTCTATAGGGGGCACTATAGAGGTAACATATTGGTCAGATGTGTTCAGGGCCGACTTCCTGTTTGTTGTAGGGCGGGGTCATAATAATATTTTATGTTGGGTACACTGTGGAGAATCACTGTACCAAGTTTCATTGCTCTCTGCCAACGTAAGTGTGTCCAGAGTCCCATGGGGTCATAAACATGGGGGCGCTATAGAGGCATTCTTTATTTGACCTCTGTAATGTGCCTATGTACATTAAATATACACTAGCGACATGCGATTTTGTTTATGTTCAGCAGGATTAATGGCTCAATTAAAGTGATTCAGGGTATTACTTAGTTAATCAATTATCATTAATCATAGAAGTACATAAAGCAATCCAGTTCTGCGTCTTCATGATATGTAACTGCCTGGAAAAGTTGAAAAAGATCCGGCAAAGAATGTTTGAGTTATTGTGTTCACAGTTTTAGGTAATTAATTAATTACTTCATTAATATTCCTTGTAGAAGTATCAAAATTAATCCAGTTCTGTGTCTTTATGATATGTAACTGTGTGTAAAATTTTAAACTGATACGGTTTTTGAGTTATTGCGTTCACACGTATGATCTAATAACATCATTCTATAACACTAATTAAAATCTCTCCACTAGGTGAAGTTAGGATTGGATGAAATCTGGATTCAGTTTTCTTCACCTCAGTTGAATGTTACTTTGCCTGTTTGTAATTTCAATTGTGTCTAAGTATTTGCTTTCTCAACACAACTGGTATTTTGCTATAACTTACAAATCAAACACAAACATACATTTTCCTGTCTGTTTAGATTTGTATATGCCGAGTGCTTACAGAGGCTCATGTCTTGTCACAGTTGACCTGAAATGACACCAGATCACCTTTCCCCTGTGTACCTATGTGTGCCTTCATTATTTCAACAACAGATGATAGCAAACCCTTTAGACTGGATGAATACCAAATGCAATCAAATGGCTCCAGACAAAATGGGAAGGCTAATATTCCTGTGGTATCGATGACATTCTATATTCACACAAACAGGATGGCAGTAAAAGTGTGCGTACGTGTGTGTGTGTGCATGGGACCACACTGGCGCTGGCCTCTCTGACATGTGAGCTCACACCAACTTTCAGATTGACAGACGGGATTCAATCGTAGAAACTGTAGCCTTGTGTTTAGATGAAATCTGGTTTTCATTTGCTCTGAGTAACAATGCAGAGTATCAGTGAGACAGAAGGGCCTCTGAGCTGAGACAGCAGAGCCTGTGTATGTCAGTATATAAGTGTATAAATACAGCAGGGGGTAGAAGAGACAATGCCAGACAGAATCAAAGCTCTGTATAATAAGGCCTCTTGGACAGAAAACCATGATTACTCTAAGACAGTAATGCATGTAACAAAGACATAAAGAAAAATTCTTGAATGTACTTTTTCATCTTTTCTTCTAAGACAAAGGTTTGTCTAGATCCAGAAACCAGAATTTGAGATCAGATTTTCCCTAAAGTTGATCTAAAATTCTGGTTCAGAACGATAAATCAAACTATTAAGCCTAGTGTATTTTATAGATATTTAAAAATTAACCTATAGACTGATGAACTTACAGCGGTCCAGGAACCATATCTCCACTGGGTCAGGAGCAGGGCAGAGTTTTCTGGACGTGGGGTGCTTTGAGCTGGAGAAGACCACGGACACGCTGGCATTTCACAATCCTGCAACAATCAATGTGACTAATATGTTTGCATGTATAATAATATTTGTGGCATTCATAAAACAATAATGGTTGGCAAAATATAAATTTCTATATATGTTTTCTCATAGTTTAATAAAGAAACAAACCATATAGATAATTTTCTTTTTTTTAAATGATCACTACAAAGCTATACTGAAGTGTAATTCCTACATCTGAGATAGATTACTTATACCAGGTTCAGCAGTTCACACTGGCTTTAAAGCCCAGGTCTTTCAAAGAGCCCTAAAGAGATACAGCTAAGGTTACAGAGTTATCTACATTTTTAAAGCCTGCACTTGGAAAGAGTTCTTAGATAGTAGTAGCACAGTAGTACAAATGTCTAAGGCATAGGTTTGCATTAGGAACACGGCACGGATGATGATGTATGATATATATGATATGATGCAATTAAATCGTCACAGCTGAGTCAAAGTAAATAGAAGTGGGCTAAAGCATGTTACTTGTAATACAGTAAATTTACCTGGCTGTCTCTGGGCCTTGCAGCAGCATTGCACTCTCTGTCATCAACTGTTTCACCATAGTTTCCTGACACACACCTGACCGCTCTCAGCTGGTAACCATGGCCACAGGTCACAGCACACTGCAAAAAAAATAAAAAAAAAACCCTTAGAAATGCAACCTAGTCAAAGTAAATATAATGTGGGTTATTTATCAGTACCCAGTGGCCTCTCTTGACTTATAAGAAAAGCCATTGTTGAAAAGTCAGTAGTTAATTGACTGCTTCAGTACATGCCCACCCCCAAACGTGACCCTTTACCCAGTTTCTTCTACAATCAAGTGCAACCACATTTCACTTGAGAGGAGAGGAACTGCCACAAGATTGTGCTGCAATTTATAATTACAGAGGAATTAAACAAGCCTAATAAATGTACCAGCTTTGTTAATAACTCTATGTGGATTCATGAAAACATCAGTGAGAGCACATTAAAGATATATGTACCAGTATAAATTATTCATATTTATTTAAGTCATTTAGACACTGCAAGTCTAACAGTGTCAAACTACATGGATACTATGAGAAGCTGTGTGTTTGAGCAGTGGGTAAGGTTTAGTCTGACAGGATATGAGTCCAAAGTGAAAGCACTGAGGAGGAAATAGCAGCTGGAGTTAGAGCATACTCCTGCTTTACTAGCCACTATATCAAGTTACAAACACATACACAAACGGGAAATATATACTATCGCTTCCACCACTCTGTCAGTATGACCACACACACAGTAACTGATACAGACAGACTTCAAGACATGAGCCCCACGTTAAAGCTATTTCCTCTGTCAAACTCTGTGTCAAGTCACCACAACCCAAACCTGTGTAAGTAATAATATTGTGTAATTGTGGGACTTACCGCTCCCCAGACTCCGACCTGCCAGGAGGCACACTCGGGCAGCTCACAGCTCCCGACTGAAGGAGGCTTACTGGACGGGTCACAGAAGTGCTCACTTAGCTTCTCGCCTCCGGTCGCCATGGTACAGGAAACTTGCCGGTGTCTCATTCCTTTGCCGCAAGTCACCAAACACTGCAAGAAGTAACAACATTTGACATTTGTACAATAAATGTACACATCTTTGTTAATAAGAACAGACACAATTCATGCAGCTCTTTGTCAGTACTTTAAAATTGCAATCCAAGGCCACAGCTGCCCTGGGACAGACTGATGGAGAAGTAGCAACCATACTATGCCTACAGCACTTTCCAAATACCAAAGTCTGTACCAAAGTAATGATTGTCTCTTACCTCACTCCATTCGCTGAAGGTCCATTTGGGACACGGCTGATCATTGCAGAATTCAGTGACCACTCTCTGATATTCACTGCACTCTCGATCAACAAGCCGGCGACCCAGGTTGTTCATACAATAAGACTCTCGACTCCTGGTCCCACGGCCACATGTCTTAGAACACTGTAAAAGAAAACCAATCAAAAACAGTAATTTAGTCAGTTAGCTTGGCTATTTTGTTGATACTGGCAGAAATTCAGAACTATGTGTAATGAGCATAATCATACCTGTGACCAAGCACTGTACTGCCAGCTCTTGAGGAGACAGTCCCCGTGACAGGACTCTCTAGTCTGAGGCTTGGACACATCTGCACAGACACTGGCCTCCACTCGTTCACTCTGTCTTTTCATCTGACTGTATTTCATACACTGAACATCCAGGGTGCGGTAACCAGGGCCACATTTAGCCGAGCACTCGCTTTTTCCAGCAACATGCCACCTGCAATGCAAAATGCAGTTACAATATCTGGATTGCTTCTTTGACATTTTCTCAGCAAATAGTTTACAATCATTTATTATTATTAGTAAAAACTGTGTGTGAATAAAACTTATCAAATACTAAACCAGAGCTAAACCAGGACTAAACCAAGACTAAACTGAGAACTAAATAAGGACTGCATTTCTTTTAGGTGACAACATAATGATTTTTATATACACAGCAGACATAGCTGTTTCTGACATTGAGATAACAGCAATTTTGCAAATTATTGTGATTGTATGGCTCTAGTTAAAGTGTATTTTTTTTTTTTACAGATAGCACCATGGCATCTAATGTACAATTGCTCACCTGAGTTCACAGTCCGTGTTGCAGGGCTCAGTGACAGCGACCGGTTGAGGTAAATGCTCACACCTTTGATCCGATACCTCCAGTTGATCACTCTTTCGCGCACACACAACCTTTCGTCTCCTCTCACCTGTGAACGCAAAACCAAAGAGAAAAGTGAGACCTAGTTTTATCAGTATTCCCCGGGCTAGCCTATCATCCCCGAGTCTTTGGTGGTCTATTTAACAGATCACACAGTGCACTCTAACCCACTGGAGCTTGACCAGCTGCTGCTTGAGTGACTGACTGACTGACTGACTGACTGACTGACTGACTGACTGACTGACTGACTGACTGACTGACTGACTGACTGACTGACTGACTGACTAAAGTTTAGTAAAGTAATCTTCGGGGCTTAGTTAGGTTACAGGGCCAGGCATTGGGAAGGTGTTGGATGATGTGATGTGATGTGGTCAGGGTCAGACTGGGGTCATCATGAGGGGGATGGATGTGAATAATAAGGTATCTATCTTGATATGTATGTTTTAAAGTTGAACAATGCAAAACTTTATTAGAAATCATATGAAAACAGCTTTGGAGTCAATGTGAAGGCTAAATGGGTTGTTGCAGGATGAATGCAGCTTCCCTAGGAGCTCAAAGAAATACAAAGATGCAAAACTGATCAACTGTACCACTGATGAAGTCTATACTCTTTGCACTTTTTGTGTATTATTACCATACTTTCTTCTGAAAATAAGGGGAGCTATAGAGAAAAAACGTGAAAAAATAAAATAAAAATGGCACTGTTCCCCATAAGTTAGGTAAAATTCTCTATATAAGTTAGATTTGTGCTTTACTGCCTTCTTTACATATGAAATGCACTAGTTGGTCCATACCTTGACAAATCCGGTTGCACTCAAGCCAGGAGCCCAAGGGATCCCACAAAAACTGCTCCCTGTGTTGCTCAATGGGTATATTAAAGGAATAGCGCACATCTGGGTTATAGAGATTTCCCACACACAGAACCTACAGAAACAATGGAGGGAAAATCAAGGTCAGCAACCTTAACTTACCTGTTTTGTCTATGTGTATCTATTTTGTCTAGGCTAATTGATAGCTTTGAAAAAAGGTTTAGCAAGGAATAGCATTTAATAATACTAGTCCATTTACCTGCAAGATGAGCTCCTCTTCAATGCGGTCAGTGCAGTTGATTCGCTCTACTTTGGTGTCTGACCCGCTGTACTCAATAACAGTTCCCTTAAAGGTGATTTCTCTTTTGAACATGGCCACGACAAAGTTTCCATTTAGAAGAAAGTTGGACTTGCCATCCGATAATGCTGCAACCACAAAGACAAAGACAAAAATCAACAAATTAGACCACAATAATTCTGAGCAGGACAACTCAACATAAGTGACGACTGTCTAAAACTGTCCAGCATTGTTGTCTAAAGCCATGTGGGATACATCACTGTTGAATAAACATTATTAGAGTTGCCAGTATTGTAGCAGTGCCATTGTTCACAGAGTGATGTTGAAACCCTGGTGGCTCCAAATGAGAGTCATTTAGGTTTAGTCTTTGTGACTGACATCGACATGTAAGCAACTACAAACATGTACATAAACATTTCATTGCCTCAAAAACCAAATATAAAATGCATACCAAAACAATGTATGTGAATTATGAATGTAAATGACCTGTATGCTAATTTCATATTCTATTGTAATGGTGTTCATTAAATGTGCATTGTCCCTTTCAAATAAACAAATTAAAAATATAATTACAATTTTGTTTACATTAAGGGCTGCTTCTGGGTCAAAGCAGACTCTATGGGAGTCTACTACAAGCAACTCTATATGGGCTGTATTTGTTAATACTCTGATATGTAAGACTAGCTATAAAATGTAATATACATCAGTACATGGAGCTCAACATCCAGACCTTTCATTTTACGGTTCATGGTTCAACAAAGAAGACTAATATTAAAAATTGTATTATTAAGTTATATCAAATGATTGCGTGTGCCATTGTGCTCATGTTTTAAAAGCCCTCCTTTATGATTAGTCATGTTGATGTGTAGTGACCTGCCACAATAGCTTACTAAAATAGAGTTCAAATAGAATGGTATTAGTTCTCAATGTGTAAATTCTAAACTCATGCATTTTTGACCAAAGCTGACAGTATGCACCTGCCATTATGTAATATTTGACAAAGTATTACAAATTTAAACCATGCTTTGGTCTGACACTCATTAAATGTGTACCCCACTCATTCACAGCATAAGCCTGGCTTCCACAAATCAGAGTGATGACATGACCCACTGCCAGATGTGTTTTTGACGTGAGCACACCTAGATACCTGACACGGGTCGGCCCCAAACCAGTCTAAAATGTAGACAGTAGACACCCAAATCTCGCCCTGTACCCCCCCGATATCAACTTTCATGCGGCCTGTGCTCCACATGTGTCTAATTTGCACCTACTGCTGCCTCATTTATCTTTTCTAGAGGTTGACACTCCATTTGCTTTCTCAACCAAGCCTTTTCGCCATAACCATATGCACCAACTCCCTTTGTGGTTTCCTTCACGTCCCCCCCCCTTGTACAAATTTCCTTTTCTTCAAAATAAAAAAAGCTCTGACAGCCCCACTTCGCCTCTTGCCTGTGCAACTCTAGGTCACCAACCCTGGGTGGTTTGCAGTCTTATGAGGGGATAAATGCATTGACCTATGAAATGAAAACTGAAGGATAGGGATATAGATGTCTTATTAGCATTTTCTGCTTCCAGTGAGGATGGATTGTCTCAGACATGTCAGTAATTTGATTCTGGACGCTTCAAACAGCATTTCTGAAATCACATAAACTTACCGAGGTAGTTGTCATCTTCTGGTTTTCCTGAGTAGCTGACTTGCTTGATATCAATGTTGGTGGCACCAGCTGGAATCCGCACCACTGTGTTGTAACCTAAAGAAATTAAAGTGAAGATACAATTATTTCTTCATTAATTTTCCTTTGTTTATTCCTGCCTGGGGCCAGAAACTATGGGCCTTAAGCATGTTACACCTAGAACCAGTTGCAGGCTGTTGAAAATTGAATTGTCACAGAGACATAAAGACATACAACCATTTTCATTTACATTCTTCTAATAAATAATGTCATTGACTGGGAGGAGGAAGCCAGAGTACGGAAGGAACCATCTTTCCTTGTGCACTTGTGTATTAAGATTAAGGAGCCTTATAAAAAACTTAGAAGAAAATCTGACACTGGAAATTCACATACAAACTACAAAAAGCTCTAGTCGTCTCAAATAACCCACTGAGGGCCATGTTTTAGCCCAAGAGGAGTGACTGTGAAATAATATGTAATTATTCCCTGGACTTACCTTTGGCCTGTAATTACTACACTGGCTCAGTTGTCCCATGATAAACTAACACAAAGAAAACAAGTAAGCTTTTAGATGAAGACTGACAGCAAGAGCAATGGTGATGGGAATGCCAAAAGGTGAGACCACCAAAAAGCCTGGGAGTTCTTTTGTGCTGAATTTAGCTGTTCACTGTGGACAGAGCGCAATGATGGTATAAAAAAAGATTATCACTTTGACACCTTGGACCACTCGGGGGCAGCACATGGTATACATTGACAGGGCTTGCTAGTGCCAGTCATCAACAAAAATGCACTGAATTTGAAATATTAAGACTCTGTAAACTGCAAACTTTCAATTCTCAACAACTCAAAACCCTTATGGGTTCTCTTGCAAATTTCATATAGACCTAACTAACCACTATAGACAAAATAGGTCCATAGAACACAAAGAAGAGACTTGAAAGTTAAAAATTAACTTTAAATCTGCTCTAAATACATTATCTTTGCATGTCTGCTTTCTTCACAACAACAGTCCATACTTTTATCTTTGGCCAATTCATCAGGCAAATTTCAAATGCCCTACACAATAAAAAATAACAACAAAGAAACACATTTAAAACTCTTCAAGGTTCAGTCCTATTGGGAAAACAAGCTGTCCACAAGCCATGAGAGGGCTGTGAGATCCCCAGCTTAGGCACTGACCGCACACAATCCTCCCTAACCACACAATGACCCGGGAGTGAATAGTAAACACACCACTGATAGGGGAAAAACAGCCAAAACTGCACTTAAAAAACACTGGGGTTGACCTCAAACATGTGTGAGGCACTGTGCATGTGTGAGTCACTAGTATTAACAGGGCATACATACAAAATTACAAAAGCACAAAGCTTTTCTCTGAATTTTTGGAAAGAATATTGACTGTTAAACATTGACACCATGGGGTTGAGGGTTTGTTTCCCAGTCCCCTCAACTCACAGTGGAGTCTACATGCTCTCTTTGTGTTACCATAGGTTCTCTCCGCTTCCTTCCATCGCCCCAAAAGAAAAGCATGTGCTTAAGAATTGGTAATTGCCCATAGTGAATGAAAAATGAAGTGAATGGATGACTGTCGCCTGCAACCACTAAAGGTAATAAGTGGAAGGGTGAATTTGATCTATGATGAACTTAATTTTTTGCAAATCTTTAGCAGCTATGCATTTGTAAAGATTTGCAAGCAATTGTGTGGGGATATTAAGTTCATTAGCTTCAATTATATCTCCTCTCAAACCGCTGGGTTGAAATCATGTGCATAAGACATAAGCTCATAAGACAGATCCCAGAAGCAGAGGGATATCCTCCAAGTTGTCTTCATTAGGATTACACCATTTCTATGCAAGATGTTAGTGTTTTGTCTTGGTTTAATAGAGATTTCAAATCCTTGCTAGTAAACACTGCACAGAGAAAAACCAGATGGACGGAGACGCTAGAGTCGGTGCCAAAGCAACAAGAAATAAACACAAGAGGACCACACCCGGGGCTTTTATGCTAATTCTTCGGCAGTTTGGCTTGCCCTTCTTGGATCAACATTTGGCACTTGTTGACAAAATGCATTAAAGGGGTTCTATTATGCTCACTAGAACTTTCTGAGCTTTCTACTATGTTATACCGTTTTCTGGTTGAAAACATTCCTGGAGTTGTATTTTGTTTATTTCACGCATGCTTGAGTAATCCTGTATACTGAGAAGCTGACCTTCACTGGAGCTGAAAATGCATTGTTTTACCTTTCTACATAGTAGTAGTTTATAGTTGTAGATAGTTCATTGTTTACATTCAGCAGGGGGAAAGGATATATAGATATAGATATACACCTAATCTGAAAAAGAAAATAACAGCTCCCAAAATTACACATGTTCAATAAATGTAGCATTTTTGAAAGTGAAATGCCAATCAAAAAGTACCCAAAATGAAACTTAAAAAAACATAATATATTCCCCTTTAAATAAGACATTTCTATGGTATGATGTCAGGTTTGTGATGGTACAGAAAGAACAGATAGAAAATCATCTCTGCATTCTCAAAATCATAATTTGTTGCATGCCTCTCATTTGGCCGAGGTACACATTATTCCTAAAAGTCTAGTTCAGTATGTTTAAACATAACCAGACATGACATCAGTTCTTAATATGAAAGGCATGTGAGCAATGGAGTCACGTGAAATCTGACCGACCACTTCACTGTTTACTGGACGCCCAATATATCAAAGCTCATGACTAGAAGAAGATGTTGTAATACAGTATGTTTTATGAGAGCACCCTTGGTACAGTGCAATGTGAGAGGGTGACGTACCGTACTGAGCATCGTTGAAAGTCCCAGCCATGGTTTTACATGAAGAGTTGTCTCCACCACACACCCCACACTTATCATTTCGGGCTTTGGAGTTAAGCACATGATCACAGCCTGCTTGCTGGAGATGAAACACAAGTGGAAATGCAAGGGTTTAGAAATGTGTACATACTTGAAGACTTGTGCTTTTAGAGGTCGTACAGAACAGCTGTGGTAAATTTTGACAGATTTGAGAATAGGGCTGAGCGGTATACCATTTATACCAAACACTGTATATTTATGATGTGGATTTTACATCCATGTTATAACAATGAATTGTACATTTTGTAATTAAACATTTTAGATGACACTTGCTTTTTTGAATATTTGACTGTATGAATTGGATTATGTATAATTTGGATTGTTTGTTTGCTAAGACCACATGAAAAAGATTAGCAGTTTGAACACAGCTTTGATGTTTTTTTATTTTTGTTTACAACATAAATTATATTGTTACCCTGCAGAGGCCTTGAACGCAGATGTCATATGTATCAGGTCCACAAGGGGTGCCATCGATGACCCGGTCCTTTAGTTGATAGTACGCCATGGTACCAGCAACACGGCAAAACAGCTTACACCGATCCTTCATCAAAACTGTGGACAGGGGGGTTAAGAAAAAGTAAATTTTATCCTACCATCATTTTGGATCCTGAACACATATAAAGGAAATTGAAAAACACTATGCTTGCCAAATGTAATCTCTTGTTTGGAAAAACTGAATTGTACTTGCTGTAGGGTTTGGCCTGTTTGCTTGTATAGTATCCAATAAATTACATAGATTAGGAGTCTGGGCAAAGCATCACAGAAAGCACTGATATATTGCAGCCCTAGTGCTATTGTGATTAATGTACACAGAAGATTTGTCCAATGCATGTTTAATATAATGCAAAGAAAGTGAGAAAACATATGTTAGTTATTTGATATATTCACACCTTGCTTTATGTTATATGTCTTATATATTTAAGTTTAAATTATACAGAAGTAACACATGGAACATTCTTCTTCTATACATTGCTCCTTTGAAACCCATTTTGTCTGGTATTTCTAACTGTGCAACTGACTATCATGGCTAACCTATTTGTGATTTTTGTGATGTTGCTGTGAACCTGAAATGTTCTTTAAGATCAAAGTATCTATCTAATCTACTATAAAGAACTTACTGCCACTGTACTTGGGGACCCAGCGCACAGTGGGAGGTAGACCGTTGATGTTGAAGTGCTTGCCGTCAAACTGAGAACACTGCTCTTCTCTAAAGTCTTTTCGTCCTCGAGGACACGGCTCAGTGTTGCAGGAACGGAACTTCATCCTGCGTCCAACACAGAATTTGCCACCATTTCTCGGCCTTAAAATAAGAGGAGTTGCATGGGTTAGTTTGATATGTAATATTGTCAAAGGCTTGTTTACTGTCCCTAGACTTGAACATCCATTCATTTGGTACACCTTGCACAATGGCTGACACTACAACTGCAATGACATTCACTATTACGTCCAGTCAGTGGCATTTAAAGACATAATTTTACCTTTACATGTATGTCTATGTTGTTGCTTTTTTATTTTTAGGGGCAATGCATTCCAAAACAGAACCTGCAGCTGATGTTTTGCATATTCTGTAGCCAATTCTAATTCTTAACTCCTCTTCCTGGATGGGCTAACAAATACATTACAACAAACATATATCAGCAAAAATCCCTTTGTAGTAAATTATAACACAATCAAAAATCAATATAAAAAATCTAATTAAATTTCTTCAAGCATTTGCTCATACAAACACATTGGTAGCTTTGATTTGTAAACTTCATTTAGTGCTTGGTTCTTACTCAGGCATGTTGCATTCTCTCATTGTGCTCCTTGTTCCTCCTCCACACGACCTTGAGCAAGCACTGTAAGGCCCCCATGGACCCCACTCCCCATGGACAGGCTGCAGGTCCAACTCCTTGTTGATACACATCCCATGTCGGCAGTACTGGTTTTGAACAGACAAAAACATATACATTTTTAGGTCAGGGTGGAACTGGGTCATTATCAAGACAACTGACAACACCGGAGCAATGACGGTGCAACAACAGCTGGGATCGGTGTTCCACTTTTCCTCTGTTTACCTCTGAGGATATATTTTAAGGACATTCTAATTCAGCTATTGTTTATCTTTAGGGAAAGAGTCCAACTCGTCCAGCTGTCCAAAGAGAAACAGTTGAATAGTAAGGGAGGGACACTGATACAGACACAAATAGACGTGTTAAAGGCGAAAAAGGATGTTAGTGAAAGAAGCGCACTTAGCCTTGCCAGAACTAGCATAGCACAGATATCTTGCACAGTAACAGTTAACCATAGATATACAAACAACCACTACAGTTGGCAACAAGTGCTAACAAACTTTTTATAACCAAACTAACACAGGACCATTTCCTAAACTGCAAAACCAAATCCTCATCTTAGTGAGGGAGATATGGGGGTCCTGTTCGTTGAAAGAATGCAGGACAAGCCGGCGTCTGTCTGGGTAGCTAGCACACATGCACGGAAAGCAATAGCACTGATAAGGAAACTCTAGAGAGGTGATAACAAGAGGAATATATCCGACTGGCTTTATATCATGGTCATTATTTGGTGTATTTCCAAGAAAAACATATGCATTTTATTAAACTTCTTTAATACAGTTTAAGGTTTGAAAAAGCTATATATATATTCATGTATGGTGTTCATTTTAGGAGTTGTTGCTTTTTTTCTGCTGATAATGCTCATTGTCCCTGTGCTGGCCATATCCACTTCAACTACAGCCAATTCAACAATGTTACTCCAGGTTTTTTTTTTACAAGAAAACATTATATAACAAAGGTAGAAAGCACATAACAGTCCCTTTAAAGAATACCATTTCAATCAACTCACAAAGGATGCTTGTATGCACCCAAACGTTGTAAATTAGAACTCTTTGAACAATGGATTATAGTGAATAGAGTGATTAATGCAGAATGTGTTGCCATTATCTGTGGTGAACACCTGTCAAAGTGCAGAGTCATACCCACAAACATGTGTAAACATAGAAGACTTTGGCATGGCTATTGGCTACCTCTACTGTCTTAGCTTAGTTTACACAGCCTCTGGTCTAATGATGGAGTGTAAAATGTGAGCACAATGACAGACAGGTGTTAACAGCTGCAGGGAACAGACTAAACAAGCCACAAACATTTAGATAATGCACACAAGGGTTAAGTAATAGCCCCCGACCTTTTAATGCCTCCCTACACTGTAAATGTAGCTAAGAGTGCTGATAATATCACAAGAATTTGGGTGCCCGGAGATGGGCTTTATGTGGTGTACAAACTAGACAGTGGCCAGTTAGTCACAGACATGACACAGAGACATACATAGACAAACATCACAAAATATATTGTGTTAATTGGAGTGTCTCATTAGAAAGAACTAACCAAGTTTTATCTTTGCTTAATCCTCCCAACTTATATGACGTGCAGCTTAGGTACTGATACATTTGATAAATCAGTAACAATAGATTTACAGTCAAATGAAAATGAAAAAAACATTAAAGATAAGATAGTGGTTCTAGAAGCTTTTCAGATCTAGTCAAAGTCTTTCCCTCCCCCAGCTTTTTTGACTGTCTAACAGGACCTGAGCATCTCCTCTATACCTCTTTTTATATACCTCTGTTGCCCTTCCTTATCCTCTTATGGGAAAGTTTAAGGGCTATGCAAGGACCACCACGGTGCAGCCAGGCGGCGGGACCCAAGGAACTGTCAAGCACAAGGCGAAGTGTCTGTCAGAGTGCACCAAAGCCTGTGTAAGCCTCTCAGGCATTCCACTCCCCCCACTGGCACCCAGTGTTTACAACCGTTTTGTTTGGCTTGAAAAGGTGATGTGGGTGAAAAGAAGGGACAGGGGGGAGTGTGTGTGCAAATGGGGAAAAAACATCTGTGTGAGATGATGTATGTGCGTGAGCGTGCACGTGAGGGTGCACAGTACGACGTGCTTGTCTATGAGAGTGCACGTTTCTATGTGACCAAAAGTGTGAGAATGATTACTTCTGGAGGCATCTGGGGGCCACGCTCAATTCCAATTAGTCGCTCTTTTCCGAAGTGCACACAAACAGGCAAGGGGGTGAAAGGCAGCCTTGGCAAAGCTCAAGTAAGCGCTAAGGGCGACGGTAGACTCACGTTTGGAGACAGATTTTCAAAATTTGCACTCAATTGGGACTGTGGTGAGACATTTGAAGGTCTTGTGAGAGAAACCTGTCCAGCTGTGACAGAGCATGTGTTTCAAATTAGGTATTCCACAAAGGCACACGCTGACTCACAGACGTGTACAGGGACATGCATATCTGCTTACACTTATATCACATGTAAGCCTTTATACGTACAGCAATGTATGTACGCACAATTGCACATGTAGGCATAAATCCTTTACCTTTACATTAATAAAGATGATTTTGCCAAGTTGCAGTATAGAAGTATTCTATGTACTTTATATGGGGCCAAACAATCTCTACACAACTCCCCCTGCGTTTGAGCTCCTTCCTTCTGGAAACGCTATCGTTCTATCAAATGTATTCCATCTCGCCATTTGAACAGGCTGTAATGGCTTTGAATAATGCACCTAACTAAACTGATCTCTGACGAGCACTTTATTATATTTATTCACTTCTATTGTTTACTTATTATGGCTAGTCTTGAATGAAGTAATGAATGTTGACCGCACATAAACCATTCATAAGCCTAAATTGTATTGCTGAGTTATACCATTATGTATTCTCACAATGCAATCACAAATTCAGCATCTGCTCCAAACTTTTCTGCCGGTCGACTTGGAAGTTAGCGCCCTGTAATTGCCAGGAAACTGTTGCAGCTCATTTCTGAACCCAAGCCATACATCACTGCATGAATGAGAAGGCACAGCACTGGTTTAAAAGCCCTCCACTCTTTCATTTTAACACTGCCATTTCCAAAAGGCATTACTTCATGATGTACAGTCTTTTTTTTCTCAGGACTCCAGGTTCAAAGTTCACTCTACCCTTGACCTATTGAGGGCTTAGCGGCTTTCTCTCCAACACTCCGCTGCATGAACGCCATCCAAACCACAATCCAAAATCAAGCAGGACTTGAATCGACAAAATCCAAAACATCTGGTTTCGCCTGCCAGCATGGGACCACACAGACCACCGCAGAGGATTTACAAAGGCATCATGCACACCTTCTTTATGTACAGTATAATAATCCAGTTAGGCAATAAAATATCCTTTATAGAGAGATCCTAAGGCAGACCCAGGAAATGGAAATACGTGAAATGACAGTTATTACAGAATGATTTACACTGACTTTTGACAAGGCATGCATTTTTCCAGTGCAGTTTTTTCCTTTGTGATGTTAGAGTTTACATAAAGAGGGAGGAAGAAAGTTGACAGAAGCCTAGGTGTGAAAAGGGTGCATAAGAGGCAACATGATGCAACCATGACCCCGACCAACCTCTCCTTCTCCTATAACCCGTTTCCTAGTTTGTTCCACCTTGTATACACTCAATGCCTGCACTTCTCCAAAACTTGTGAGGGCTGTCATTACAATGAATTAGTAGCTTTGGCTCTGGAAGCTGTTCCATTCATTTGGACTTCATAGGCACTTTTAACACACTGGTCTTGCTCAACCAGTTGCACTCACTACAAATCCTGACACTAACACAATGAAAAATAAAACATGTCAGCCTGACACCCTTAGCTTCAAGGTTATTTTGTGCATTTAATGGTTGTCTACAGATCTAAAGCATCATCTTTTTCTCTATTCTGAGGCTTGCTTTAAACTTCAGCAGGTTTGTCTTGGATGTATTGATGTATGATGATATGATGTGTATCTACTGTGTGAGTATCTTTTTGTGTTAACTAGTCTTTTTTGCAGATTAGGCTAGTCTTTACTCTGACAAATACACTGGGTTATGACAACTATAAAAGTTGTATTCATTTTGAATTTGTGTACTTTTAAGTTGTTTTTTATTTCTGTAAAGCTGTACACTGTGTATTAATAGTGCTATACAAATAAACGTGCCTTGTCAATAATAGTCACTTCATCTGGCATGTGGTTCATGTACTAAATGTTACTCTCATTTATGTGTAAATCAATACAACAACATCCTGCCAGTTTTGATAGTGATACCAAACCCATGTCTCTTCACCTAGAAACCCACAGTCTCACACTGTATCCTACAATGTGTCTGTCCGGCTGCTGGGAGTACCACAGCCAATACTGCAGACTCTCCTCTGCCCTGGGTTCACTTTTCATAACCTCACTATGTTGCTCTAATTGGCTGAAACTGTAGAGGTCTTAGTTGAGTTTTTCCAAGGAATGTTCTGGAAAATCAAAAACAACTTCCTCTTTATTCATTACACTAACCACTCAATTAGGCTCCTATTAAGAGGCTATCTGGAAGTGCTTCCTTTGGTTTCACGCCTGTTATGTCAAAAAGCTTAGCGTGACGGCCTAGAGCAATTACATGTTTCTTATATTGCACGCTTTGAGGATGGACTTCTTCTCAATCCATGTCATGAGTAATATTAAGGTAAGGTATACTTGTATATGTGTTTGTTGATTGCATTTTACCCAAGATTAAATGCCACTGGGGCAATCTGTCAGGAGCAGTGGGCGACCACTGTGGGGCTCAATTATCTAGCTCTTCTGCCAGGGTCTTGGTCAGGACCTAGCGGGACGATTAGCGTATTGTGCATGCAGCCACTCCGACACAGGGAGAACATGCAGACTCCTCTCAGAAAGGCCCCACTATCTGGTCCAAAAATCCAACCATGGACTGTCTTGCTGTGAGGAGTAGGGTCCATTTTAGGGCACAAGGCTAAATCCGGTTATTGACCTATTACTTAGCTTTTGATCTACACACATTGTACAGACCTCTGTACGTGACTCTGTGCACTTGTTGTAAATCTGAATACTTTCTATAAGCATAGGGAAACTGAACAAAACACCTAAGTCATTCATGTCCAGCAGATACAAAGGGACACGCAGGCGGACTCTTTTGAAGATGAACTTAAGGGGGCCACAGGAGAAGGGAGTGGGGAGGGAGGGTGGTGGCAGTATTTATAGACAAGTGATGGGATGCCCTGGTTAGTGCACGGCCCACTGAGCCAGATGACAGACACACCGCCAAGAGGTCATGTGACCGCATTACTCACTCCAGCACCCTGTGAGAGGGAACAAGGTGGGGGGGAGTTAGATTGTGGAAAGACACAAAGGTGGGGGACTTGAACCCTGAAGCAACCATTTCCCTGTTTCAATAAACTGTACGTAAACAAACTAGTTGATTCCCTCTTAAAAAAGCTCTCTCCGGTTTTTGGGCAATGACCTTGAGCGCTTGATGTAGACATAACTTTGCTTTATTAAACAGAAAATACAACAGAAAATAGTACTTCCTACATACAATACCAGCAGAACATGACAAATGTATACTTGGTACTGATCACACAAAAGAACCCTTACTAAAGCTTTGATGAGTTCAGTATAGAGTTGTGTGTGCTACTTGCTTTGTGCATTGGAAAAAAATAAATAAACAGAAAAGTAAGACAGTTAAACAAAGATAATATACTGTATGATAAATGTGTACTTAAACAGCATATGTCTGCCTTTGGAGTTCATCTGAGGATTCTATAAGATGGGACACACTAAACACACTAAACCACATAAAAGCCATCTCTTGTGTGGGCAGGTGACTGTTGCTACTGAGTGCGTCTCTTCAACTTCAAACAGTTGAGATAAAACAGCGTCCTGACACTGCAAACAAGGAGTCGATAAAACAGAAATACAATTTTGCCATCAGGTTGTATGAATTTCCTTGTTGCTTAAATTAAATAAATCCACTTCTTTGTCTGAATACAATTTATATCAAAGAAGAAGTTCATTGTTTACAGAACTCCAGTAAAGACCACACAGACAGGGCGATCTGCACAAGTCATGCTCAGCTCCACAGTTGAAGTGATTAAACATTCACTCATATCCTCAGGGCTAAGAACCTCCAGTACTACTCAGGATCAGTGTTGTAGTCGGATTATTGAGCTAGCCACCCAATGTCTTTTGTCACAATATATTCATGACAAAAGGAGAGATCTTATAGGGCAGTGGTTCCTAGCCTTTCACACCAAGTACAACCTTAGAAAATACTAGGGGTGGGCAATATGGCAATAAGCAAATCTAAATCTTGATATGAAGTTATGACAATCTGCTAATCTGGGAAGATGTATAATTGTGATACACTATTCATTTCTGCTCTGCTCTGCTCTAGTGTTAAGTTAGCTTTGCCATCCATGACAAACTCTTTTCCTATTCTATATAAAGATGTTAGTCTCTCGTTGATTGCCGATTTACCGATGTATAGTAAATCAATCAGAAATGCCAGAAAATGTGCTAAAAAGACACACATGCATGCACACAGCTAGCAAAGTTTGCATATGACATGGCTAAGAAAAGACACCGCTGTAAACGCTCAAGGATTGATCTGTCCACACAAAAAAAAAGTATCCTGTCCCACTGTGCAAAAACATCGATGCGTTCAGGAAAGAAGACAGTCCTACTTCATTCTATCTTTTAGGATGAATACTAACAAGCACCCTCTCTCTCTTGTCTACCTCTTAGTTCTGCTCCCTCCTCTTGCTCCACATGCAGAATCACTGATGTGAGCTCTTTTGTGAGTTGCTCAGACTAGCTTCGGCCCTGGCTCTGTTACGGCCTGACCACTGACCCGCTCACCCGCCTTTTAAAGAGGTTTCAGGGTCACGGGTTCACAACAAGGTGACTCAACTGTGAACGGCGGGCGGCATCCTCTTTCAAAGACCCAATGTCTATACCTATGCCTTTCATGACACTCACTTTTTCTTTTGGATCTCTTTTGGCCCCTCTGCTCTAGCCCCTCTCCCCATGCATCCTCAGCCACTGACCCCGCCGTCTCAGTCCTAATTAGCATAGCATCCCAGAGCGAGGAGAACATGGAGGCTAATGTGGGTTGGGGCCCCGTAACAACACTAAGGGTAAAGCCTCAAGTTTCTAACCAGGGCCATCACCTGACCGCATTTACATGGGCTTCCACAAGCAGAAGGCGGCCTAAGAGAGTTAATGCATGATAAATTATTCCCCCTTTTTCTCAGGAAAGGAAGTGAACCAGAAAGAGACCAGCATCAAGATTCAAATCACTTCATGGGAGGTTCGATGTGTGCCAGTAACGCGTTTCTAAATTGTGGTGAGGCTAGCTAATTAAAGGGGTTGTATTATACCTATTTTCATTCTTTTTGAATGAATGTTGCTAACCTCTAGAGTAGAATAGAACATTTTATTATTTACGTTGTTTATATGGGGAGCAGTTACACGTTATATGAAAAAATGTCAAATTGTTTTGGCTACTAAGGTCAGTGCCTCAACATACAGTATTACTCACACATGAATAAAAATATATGTATTTCCAAGGGTGGTTTTGATGGGAGAACAATACTGTATAGCATGGTAGAAAGCTCAGAAAAGTTGAGTTTCAATAATAGGGCCCATTTCAAGAGGATTCACTGGTATATTTCACTCTAAATAGCTGCAAATAATTCTCTCTTTTGTATCCCCAAGTATCACATGGGTGGCCTTTCCTGCATCATCATAATTCAAAGTGTCAACACAATAGTCCCCCATAAAATAACTTTCTCATGTTTAGATATACATCCAACTTGGCCTGCATGGAGAAATAGCACAGAACAGCATTTCTTTCACCTTTTAACCTTTCATCAAACACAAAGATTTTTTTGTGATTGCTTACAACTTACCATCCCGTTTCCACATGCGGTCCCATCTGCCCAGGGCATGTGCTGTGTGCGACATCCTTTATGGTCCCCCTCTGCGCTTGTACACCACAATCTTTTGCACTGTTTCTGAAATTACAAGTCAGCAAATTGTCACAACTGACTTTTATCATATGTCAAAGCACATGTGTATTGTTATATTGCCTTTTGAATTTGAAGTTGAACAGTCATTTCTCAATGCATCGCAATCTTATTTCACTCGTAGTAGCACTGACATGTTTAATGCTTCTCGTTGCTTTCCAGAAATGTGCCTGATCCAGTTTTAGTAGCCTACAATGAGGTTTTAATTTGCATCTGTGCATTTCAGCATTGGCAGTTTTATAGAACAAGAGTTTATTTGCGGGTCAACTTACCATGTATGGGCAAATTTGGGAGCCAGGTCCGAACATCAGCTCACACTGTCTATTGGCATTGTAGATTTGTCCAGGAAGAAGAGTCGGCAGCTCGTAAATCCTCCCTGCTGGCTCGTCCAAAAGGCATTCTCCATAGCCAGTGCTGACAATGAACAAGCAACAGACCAGTTTACAAAATGCAAAGTGAGCATTCAGAAGAATATCTAAATCCAGTAAGGTGACCACATGCAGTTTTCAGTAAACAACTTCTAGACATGATTTCATTATTTTATCAGTGGTTGTAGACTACTCACATCTTTTTTTTTTTCATATAATGCTGAGATCAGGTTTGTGGACCTAAACCATGTAAATGTTACCTTCCATTGCAATAGTAAGATATAATCAAATAAACATGCATTTTTCTATACCACTGTGAAAACCAAATGCAATGCCACTCAACGCATTTCACATGTGCAATTTTTGCCCCATGACCTTCTGTCTGGGACATTATGAAACAACAAAAGAACAGCTGGACTAGGTCTCTTTTGAATGACACAAACAACATGTCTCCACCATTGTCAGCTTTTACCCTGTGTTAAGCCGCTCAGACACCTGCTCTATAGAACACTGGCTGATGTGACTGGGCCATAATTACTGTATAGTAAATACACACTTTTTCTCCTTTCAATTCAATTCACCAGTGACGCAAAAACGAAGGATAGCAGGTGAATGGCTGTATGAAAACTACAGTTGCATAGTACAGCATCTTTCAGCAGTTGGTCATTTGAGTAATCATCCTCTGGAAGCTAAATGAAAACATTACTGAGAGGAAGAATGGTTCAGTGTAGTCATTGCTAACATTAAAGGGAACATATTATCTACTTTTCTGAGCTTTTCAATGTTCTTGTCAAAAACTACTCAAGAGTAGTATTTTATTTCATTAATCATGTTGAGGGGCTGATCTTCTAAGACACTAAAACACTATTTAACTATGTAGATAGGTGAAGAAACGCCTTCCGATACATAGACTGTAGCAATAAAGTTGGTGTGGCTGCAGGGAGAAAGAGGGCCTACTCTGATCTTTTTAAAAGAGAGAATGCAACAGGTGCCCAAAATATATTAAACATGGCTTTGAGTCAATAGGAGATACAGCACTGGTACCCATTAAGGATGTAGAACTTTTTTTCTAGCATGTTGTGAGTTGAGTATTGTGCATTTTCATAAAAGATCATAATCGATTCCATGTACCGTACATAAGGTCTACTTATATGACATGGGATAGTGGTTTTCCTGAGGCTTGAATGACATAGAGAATCAATGCTCTATGTCTGATCAAACAGTAGTGAATGGGCAGTTACATTTTGGACAGCATGGAGCTATTACTGTAGATTTAGAGTAAAAAATCATGATAGAGGTTGGTGAACCATTACCAAAAGGCAACAGTTGATGTTTTGCATTTGCCTTTTCCTGTTGATTTGCTTAATCAACATAATCAACTTAAATCAAATGAACCAGGGCCAAAAATGTATAAAGAATGGCTTTATAGAGGGTGACGCAAACAGCAAACAACCGCTCACATGCTTTCAGATGGAGTTGAGTAGACTTCACTGCAACAAAGTGAGAGGGTGATACTTTTTCAAAATAGATAAAAAATACAGAGTGGTCTTATGCTTTTAAACTGGTTTGAGAGTAGTACAGATTGAGTTTGCTCTTGAGAGAGAATAGGCAGTCAAAACACTGTCAAACTTGACCAGGTCAGAGCACTGTGTTGAAGAAGAAGTGGTACTTTGAATCAATGCTCTTCATTGTTGGCTAAAGACAGACTTCAAAAGCACTTGGACTGTACTTTCAAGGGCCTTTCCCACCACGATAGATCCCACAGTAAAGTCTGCAGTGGTTATCAAACTGTGGTACAGGATCTACTGGTGGTACACACGCTCTTTCTACAGTAATACTGCTTAGAGATTTATCTGTGGAGCACTGCTTTGTCCTGGTTTATTCCAGAATTTGGCACAATTTAGAACTGGTTTAAATCTTGGTTTACTCCTGGTTGAGACCTAGAACATTCCCCTTTTGACTGTATTTAGTGCATTGTGCTGCTTGATTCTTCATTTTATTCCTTGGGTTTAACCTGGCTTGGTCATAATTTGTTCACATACAAATGCTAACTACTGTTGTCTCAATCTGGCGTCTGTATCTTTCGGACATTTCTCTGCACAAAACAAAGATATCCATTGTATTTCCTATAACTGTGATCTGAATTTTCCATTTTGTTCTACAATAAGGTCAATGGTGGTTGGAAACTATGTAAGCAGAGACATGAGGGCCATTTGTAAAACCACGCACTAGAAGATGACCAACAACGCAGGCTTTGTGGACGCCTCTACAATTAACAGAGAAAAGGACACGGGGGTCAAGGGGTCATATTCAAGGAGGATATAATTATAAGTGACCTCCTAAAGGGAAGTCCTCAGATGATCAGTGACCACAGGGAGTGGTTCACACTCAAGCTCATATTGTGGCTAGGGAGGTAGGCTTAGTTTTGAGTTACTATTTCCACAATGTCTTACAACGAGAAGCAAGACTGAAAGACTCCTCAAGCTCCACTGCAGAAGGTCAACTGTGGAGGACCAGCAGATTCAAACAGGAAATTCTCTTTCAACAACAAATCTGCAGAGTTTACTTAGTGCTGAGCTGTCTACAAAGCGCTGCAAGTGACCGTTTAGATAGTCACATCAAAACAAGACATTTTAAATAATAGTAAATAATTAGGGCTTCACAACATGGGATATGCCATAATTATGTGTGCAATAACAATGACTAGCTGTATAACCGTATATATACCTTTTTTGACACATACCAGATGAATACACAATTTAGTCACAAACGGGTGTGAGTCAAGACTTATTGAAGACTGAACCAGGAGTAAAACAAGACTTAACCAGGACTAAACCAAGAATCAAAGCTAAATCAGAGTTTCCTCAACCCTTCTTTTACATTTTTGTCAGATGAAGACCATGACATTATTGTGATACATTTAGTTACCATACAGTGCCATACAGAATATATATGGCTTGCTGATATTGCTATAGACCTTTAAAAGTGTAAAGAATTCCAGAAAGGTGGCAACTGGAGCGAAAGTGAGTTAACTCTACAAAAAAGTATGGTTTCTGGTGAGGGATAGAATAATTCTGAACATACAATGAAAAAACTATTGTGGTTGTCAACACAAAGGTTTAACTGTTACTAATGTTTAACTGTTACTGATGTGTACTTTAAATAAACATACATGTGAGGTACATTCACTAATGTTTCCTAACCAGCCTCTGACATTACCTACATGCAGCAGAGTGGTTGTTATTTGTCAAAACCATCTTAATTCTCAATATTTTGTGGCTAATGTTAATTTCTCCATTGAAAATTCAGTTGCCTGCATTCCGGAATTTAGATCTTTCTGTTTACAAACTTTGAAAGGGTCTATAAAGATACATTTGTGATATATTGTGCAGCCTTGTATAGGCATAACCATGTATAGGCCTACATTCAAAAGTATACCTACTCTAGAAACTCGGTGATGTACTTGCGGCTACATTTGGACCAGGACCAAGGACTTGTGTCGTAGTTGAGGGTGGGAGCCATGACGTGATACTGATGCTTCATGCCCGCTTCTTTACACTTCGGGTTGTCATCGTGAGGCATGTTGAAACTGGACCAAAAAAAAGGAAAGAAAAAAAGACAAGAAAGTGAGGGATGTAGAGCAAGACATAAAAGAACACACACAACGTGATTATCAGCTTCTTAATGGCTCAGCCCAAGCAAGAAGGATAAGTGTCAAAAGAAATACATTCAGCTGTTTTAAACCAGAGATCAGCCCACATTGCATCAGGGCGCCACACACCGACACTGCCATGGATACATGTGTGAAAAAAGGGCACGCTGATCAAGTTTTATTATTGTTACATTACATCTATATATTGTATACTACTACGGTATACTAAAATTACTGTCAATGTATGGCTATTATTCCACATCAGTTAATATATATGGTAAGTTAAAGGGACCCTATTATAAACACTCAGCTTGCTCTACCATGTTTATAATGTTTAATTGTCAAAAATATACCCCGAGTTGTATTACCTGATTTCACCTTTCTAAGTAGATAAGTGAACTAGGTGAACTTTATGAGTAATGTGAGCATGGGCAAGGGGGGAAAGAGGGCCTTAAAAGAACATGCTCTTAATCTGAGGATTTTTAGGAGAGAAACAGCTCCCTAAAAAAGTGTTTTCAATATATACTGCATTTTTTTAATTAAATCTGCTAATGGAAATCAAGAGGTTGACGGAAAACATCTTAAAGACATTATAATATGAACCCTTTAACTTTATCCCATTTCTAAATGTGTTGGAACATTTTATGAGACAAAAAGTCAAAATAAGTGATTAAGTGACTTGATGACATGATAAAGCAACTAAACATAAAACAAAGACAATATTTTTAAAGAACACATCTGTAAGAAATTAAGTCACCAGCATAACATCTGCCTCTTAATGGACTGATGGATTAGTGGCCCTGTAGTTGGCAGTCTAATAAAGTATGCTGTCTTATTTAAGCCCATAATGGTATAGTCCAAAGCCTAATAAATGCTCACCACATTCACATGTACAGTATAACCACATCACCGAAGAGAAAGCCACACAGCTGCAGTATGCCTGAGATGTTTACAACAGGATGTGGGCTGCTCTGGGCTGTCGGCGTGGGTCAATTCATCGTGGCACACAACAAGAGCTGGCAGGGTTGGCATGAGGCCCACTCAGCAGGGGCCAAGGGGCTGACAGCAAACACCCCCTGAATAATAAAGCCTCTACCAACAATAATGAGCTGTACACATAGTAATCAAGCTGGTGGACTGGTACAAGCAACACCAGATCTACCACCACCAGAGAATGCATAATATGGTCCCTTTAATATTGTAGAGAATTTGGCTTTGTGGGTAGCAATGCACTCAGCAAATTAAGACAATCTGTTTTAGAATTTAAAATCCTACACATGAATCCTTCTAATGAAGCTGTAAATCAAGTGTTTTGTGGTTTGGCTGTGGGCAGATCAAAAAGAGCCAGAGAAAAAGCACCAAGTCATTTTTCAAAAATGTTGGCACTTTATTGTCACCACCATTGTCTGTTCTAAACAAAACACATAATTCAGAGGATTCAGACGAACTGTTACTGCATTTAGACTTGACTTTGTGAGTCTCTATCTGTAATGTATTCAGTTCATTACTTATTGAAATGTATTTATCGTCACAATTCTCAAGATGTTAAAGGGATCATATTATAATGTCTTTAAGATGTATTCCGTCAACCTCTTGATTACCATTAGCAGCTTTAATTAAAAAAAAATACAGTATACAGTACAGACCAAAAGTTTGGACACACCTCATTCATTCAATGAGTTTTCTTTATTTTCATGAAAAGGCAAGAGATCCCACTTATTAACCCTGACAGGGCACACCTGTGAAGTGAA
>JAVQKC010118235.1:0-10391 GCA_036025475.1 Philypnodon macrostomus
ACTGTACCACGTTTCATTTCTCTGCCAAAGTAAGTGTGTCCAGTGTCCCATAGGGGTCATAAACATGGGGGCGCTATAGAGGCATTCTTTATTTGACCTCTGTAATGTGCCTATGTACAGAGATATAGATATAATTAAGCATATTTTATTTTCAACATAACTTTAAAATATATCTTTAGTTTCCATAAATAACAAAGAATAGGTCAAACATGGAAGAATGGATCTATTATTATTTATTCCGGCATAGACTCTGGGAAACTGTGTTAAGTGATTTCTAAGAATGAATCATCTCATCACAAACAGACCTTCCTCTTCTCCTTTGGCTTGCTCTTCTTTGTTGAAGTGCCATCTTTGTCTGGTTTCTCCTTCTTCTCTTTCTTGCGCTCTTCTTTCTTCTTCTCTCCTCCGTCCTCCTCTGAGCTTTTCTTTTTCACTTTGACGCTCTTTTTGGGAGGTTCAAGGTTTATCCCCGCATCTGCCGTCCAGTCGGAATAATCGCTGGAGCACTCGCTGAGAATAAATCAGAGAATGAGACTCCATATAAAAATGTATGCAAATGGATTATTTTATCAGTATGAGACATTTTTATGCCCACTCACCTTGAACTACTGTGGTCATCTGGCCAAGGCTCTTTTACTTCCTCTTCCTTCTCGTCTTCAGAGGAGTGCCCGTTGATTTGCCGTACATCTACCTCTGCCTGCAAACAAAATATGGTTCTATTGCCATTGACCACACACAAATAAGGAATAGAATATACAATAGGAGCTACCAAGAACAATCACGATTATATTCTACAAATAGACATTAGTAAAAATTCGTTTGTATTATAAAACTGAAAGGTTGGCAGTTCAATTACTTGTCCAATCTGTGCATACTATTGTTGTGTCCTTGGGCAAGACACTTTACCCGCCATGTAAGAAAGTGTTACTTAGATTGGTGGGTTTGGTAGTGGTCAGAGGTTGTAAACGCTGTTATGTACTTAGTTGTATTGTGCCATTACCAAATAATAGTTCTATAGAAATCATTGACACTTTCGTTTAATGTACCTCTGATGTGCTCTCGTCATCCTCTCCTCCTTCAGCGCTCTGACGACTCGTCTCCTCCATGGCAGCGCGAGTCTGGTAACCATGGTTACCCTGGCTCCGCCTCCCCTCATCAGCCACACTCTCAGGCGGAGGATGAACCTGCAATCAGTAAATGTAGAGAATAAAAACAATGCAATGGTTATTTGGACATTCAAATGTTTTAAATACAGAACAGACACAGCTGTAGTGTGTGAGTTTTAGCTGAACATACTGTTGTGAACCATGTGAATTTTTGTTTCACGTCAGAGTAAGAGTATCCAGAGCTTAAATGAGTGTCACATACTCTTTCTTTTGGGAGAGAGTGGACTGTACGTCTTCTTCTTTCTGACTGATAGATATTGATCTCCTCTTCTCCTTTAGCCTCCCTCCAGTTCATCTGTCGCCTACAGAATAAGAGCACACATAAACATAATGTAATATCATGTATTATGTAAAACAACATGTAAAAAAATGAATATTCAAAGGGTGTGCAGAGCGGTCATGTGTTAAGACCTGACAGAAGCGTTCTCCAGCCCTGGGACCAGCACCCTGCGGCTCCAGGCCACCAGGTCTCCCTCTGTGGCCATCTGACTGCGGGGGGCGTTACTGTGCATCTGCCGCACCCCCTCGATCTGACCACTGCGACGCAGACCCACGTTAGGAGGAGAATGCACCTCTGTGGGAGAGCCTACAGAGCCTGGACACAAGTAAACCATATTTAATCATTCATGACCGTGGGGTTGTTGCTTTTGTCATGGAGACTCCGCTTCTAACAACAATTTGCAATAAATCTATGCAATAAATACTAATGTTATTTATAGACGGGTCATTTGTTGAAGGGTTGCTTTATGAGAAAATCCAAATAAAATTGAATTATTATTGTGTTTCTTTTTTAATTTTGTTGTATTTTTTTTTTTATAGGAAAGCTGCCTTGTTATTTGGGTGGGTTGTGTTCATACTGCTCGCCTACAAGGTGTCCAAGCTGGACCGGGAATACCAGGAGTATGGGTCAAGCGGTAGGGCGGTATCCAAACTAAGCCACAGCTTTAGAGTACATTCTTTTGTAATGTGATTCTTTATTTTGATCAGTATCAGTCGGGCTTGACCTACCTCTGGCTGATCTGGTGTGAGCATTAGTGGTTGCAGAAGAAGAAGAAGGCGAGACTGTAGAATCTGTGGTTCCACGTCTTTGGTCCTGTTCCTGCTGCAGCCTCTGGATCATAGTGTCCAGAGGACTGTGTCCATCTACTGCCTGCTCACTCACCACCTGGTTCAGGCCTGAAACAGGCAACAATAACACAAATGATATACTATATCTCAACCATTAATACAGAAGATCAACACAAACAGCACAAACACTTGTTTGGAGTATCAAGCCATGAGTTTGTATAACCACTTAAATTCACCTGCGTGCCCTAAAAGCTACAATTAATGATACTGTATAACAATCCCTTGCACCTGAGGAAGTGACCCCCATTTGTGGGATAAGCTGTTCCTCCCTGCAGCCCTCTCTGCCCGGGACCAGGCGCTGGTATCTGGTAGGGTGGGGGTTCCCATCTACGTCCACCAAGAAGGGAGGGGGCATGAGGTGAGGCGCCTGCTGTGTCTGTTCATCCAGCACATAGTTGTTGGCGTCTCGGATCAGCGGCCGATAGTCGGTGTGGAAGAACATTTGGTCGGCAATCTAAAGAGTAGGCACATTCAGACATTTCAATAGAAATACCACTAATACTGTAAAAACTGTGTAATTAGACTATACTTAAAGCCTGGTATTTTACATGTAACATCTGTTAAAAATATAAAAAGCTAATGTCATGAATATACCAGCAGGCATAAGAAATCAAAGATCAAGACAACCAAAGCATTAGCTACGTAATCCAAAAAGGGTGATATTAATCATTTTTTGATTATATTAGTTCCTGTCCAGCACTAGGGCATGCTCTCTGTGCATTGCCCAGCCTAACCCCAGCTGGTTTACCTTGTCATATTTGCTGCTGGAGCCGAACCCGAAGATGAGCAGATGTCCGTGAGAGTCTGTGGCTGCGAAGTGCTGCCCGTCTGGACTACACTTACAGTCAAACAGAGCCCCATGCCCCTGGCCTTCAATCTATACAAACACAAAAAGTTCAGGTCTTGCTTTTAGTACAGGTATTGTCAGAGAAGTTAGTATTAATAAAACATATACCTACTTAAATATAAATAAAATACATACATTTTCTCCCAACAAAGAAATGCTGGTCTCTTTTATTCAATTCTCTATTGTCTGCAGTACAAATGATGAAATCGAGACACAACATCCCTGTAAGTGGGTGTGTTCAAAGAGATGGAAAGATTTTGTTCTTTGACTTTCTCACACTTTTGAGCTGAATTCTCTTTCTTCACAAGAACACACCATTAATTAGCACTACTCACTACCACATTATCACTTCTGATAATTGTCTGACTGAACTCACTCAAAACTAGAGGGCCTTTTAAATATTTGGCACTGAAATGGTAGAGTGGAATGATTTGTGGATTGAGCTAAAAATTATTATGACGAAGTAATAGCACAATCACAGTAGCCATTTTGTGCTTCTTCCTTCCCCAACAGGATGTGCTTTTGTCTATCACTGCATACAAATATGTGTCCTGGCTTTCATACAAGAACAAAGTGGAGCAGCCTTAATTTGAATAATAGTTAAAAGCAGGAACGGAAGTGAGCCAGAAACAAAGCACCGAGCGGTCAAGAATCTCACCATGTTAAAATAAGAGCGGATTTTTACTCCTCTCGCCAGGTCCCACACAATACAATTCCCATCATGCCCTGCAGAGAACAGAATTCTGGGGTCGAAGGGATGTGGCTCCAGGACAAACACTTCATCCTCATGGCCCTGATATTAAAATGACACAAAGATTGGACTGAGAAATCGAGAATATTAATAATAGTTGTGTGTGTTTGTTGACTACATACCATCAGAACATAGACTAGGTTCCCAGTGTTGGAGTTCCACACTTTCAGAGTCAGATTATTGGCGGCTGTGATCACCGTGCTGTCATGGCGATCCCACGCTACCATGGTAACTTTTAATTTGGTCACTTTATCCTCAAGCGGCGGTGGGTTGTACTTTCTGAAGAAAGTCATGTCATGTGTTAATAAAAAGCAGCACTAGTTTATCATACATGATCAGTTTACAATGAGGTTATCTTCTCAGCCTCACAGCCAGACAGTGAACTTCTATTAAATATTCATGCTTCATTTTTCCAGGTTACATTACATGTCTACTGTATTACTGTTGCCTGCTGACTGGTCTGCTCTGAGAGGTATAGCTTAAGAATGTCTATCAGTGTCATCTCGGCTCATTGACTGCATGTGATAAAAATCCATAATGTGTCTTTGGGCAGTGGAGTAATCAATCACTACCACGCTCACTGCAACAGGTGTTAGAGGGCTGTTCTGTCTATACATTATTTATGGATCTGCTTTATAGAGCCTTTTATACTTTGAATATAAAACAAAAGATCTAAAAAACATCTGGAACGTGCTAAAAAAGCAGTTATAAAAGTTTATTTATTTCAAACTATGCATAATGAATTTTTATATTGTGTCTATGTGAGACATGATGGATCATCTTGTTACTCCAGCTGACACTACAGATTGCAGTCGGCTCTCTGGACAGGCGTGAGTTGAAAGCCTAGACCCTGACAGTGCCACACAGACATACCCGGGTAATTTGGTCTGCATGTCCAGCAGAATACTCTTCCAGCCCTGAGGCTGCAGCTGCCAGATCCGGGCTGTACCGTCCCGACTGCCACTCACAAACCTACACACAAAACAACTGAATGTCAGGTTACAGGACAGCACAAGCTTATAGTTGTGTAAAATGTATCATGTAAATTAAAAAATACTAAGTAATAATAATATGAAACAGCTGGAGCCAGGCAGTCTCTCTCAAAGCTTAAAAAGAGAAATAATGTGCATAAAATACTCCTCAAATTGCAAGGACTAGGAGATAGTCCTACGTCGGCTTGTGTTTTGTTGTGGTCAAAATCCTGCAATCTGGTTGATATTCATTTGAGGGTTAACTATATTGCAGTCTCCCAATTTCATTTTTTTTGTTTTTTACAGTTTGATTTTGCATTACACCATGTTTCAGTACCACTTCAGTAATACTGCGCAGGTCTATTTGCATGTATCCCACTTTTGCATCTCCATCTTTCCAGCCTGCTCTGACTGCTGCTGCTGAGATCAGACAAACTCTGGGGAATTACACGATGCTCACATATTAACACTAGTGCAGAAATCGCGTGTGTGTTTGTGTGTTATGAAAGGATATGGGAAACTAAGTAAAGATGCTGTTTCTGCTGACACCCTACACACCCATAACAACACCTCCAGGTTACATAAACAGAAACAGCTGCGCACATACAACTAAATGAACACAACCTCACACAAAGACGCACACGAAGACGCACAAAATGAGAACTCTTACCTGTCACTGCAGTGGGAGAACTGAATGCTGTCGACCTTGTCCTAGAAAAGAGTGAATCAATCTTAAAACTGAAAATCGTCAAATGTATAAATGTTACAGCCGAGAATCTATATATAGATTTGAATAAAAAAAGTATTGCACACTATAATTACCCTGTTTGATATAAAATTCTGTTGGTAAATTCGCGTTATCCAACATTTTCAGCAGACTCAATAAGTAAACGCAGAATAAACTACCGCTGAATGATACACGTAGAGCAGGGGTGTCTAAACTATGGCCCGGGGGACCAAATGCGGGCCACAGAGGAAGTTTTTGTGGCTCTCAGGCTTACCTCTCAATAGGCCCAAATTGTCTTTTTATTTAATGCATCATATGACACAGTCCACTTTTCTGTGTGGTTATAATATATCTTGGATAACAAATGACATAGAGGATACATTCAGGATTCTCTCGAAATTGATACAAATTCAATAACATATAATTTATCAGAAAAACATAGCATTGCATAAAGTCTGTCCAATTTGATATCAATGGTTAAAGAAGAATGAAAATAGGTTTGAGAGATTTTAATGACTCAGGAAGTAAACAGGTCTGGGTTTTGTACTTTTGACTTTATTTATTTATAAACTGGAATGGTTAAGTGTAGTAAAGGTTGGGGTCAGAAGATTACTATGAGGTTCAAGCTTTGTTGAAATCAAAGCTAACTTACTGTGTGTGACTCCAGTTCTGAAATCTTCTCGGGATGTCCTAAACCAAAGTAGTAGACTCTGATGATGTGATCGGTGCTCCCCGTGGCCAGGAACATGCCGCCTGGATACAAGTAAACATTATATTAGGGGTGCACGATATTCCGGAATCAAAAACCATGAATGTGATGTGCATATTTTTGCAATCAATTAAGCATAAATAGTTCCTTTTCCCTAGTAGGCTGGACAATTAATTGCAATCAAAATTGGCAAATGGCAAAGACAATATAAAAATGAAATATATGTAAAAACCTGCTTCCCTTATAGGTTTAACATGTTCTCAAAGGCATGTGGAATTTGATCACTTAATATTTTAGTGTTAATGCTGTGAACTGAACTTTTTTACTGTTTTAATATTTCTGATCCCAGGTTGACTTTTAACTATATTTAGTCACAACACATATTCATTCATCAGATTCATTACTGATATTAATAATTTTGCGATATATTGTACAGCCCTACATAGTATTGTGTCACGTAAAGTGGGTGATTGGAGGTTCAGAAATATAATACATTCAACAATCCTGTCTGTTTAGTATACATTTAACTTAAAAGTGGCCCTCTGCTGTACCAGCTAATCTGGGCTAATTGTGCACATGTTTTCACAGCTGTGTTGCCGTTTCTTTTTGATGCATGCACGAGACATCAGAGTGAGCTGGAGTTACCTGCGCTGAAAGAGGAGCAGATCATCTGGACACCAGGTCTGGAGCGCTCTGGGAACTTACTGGGCCTCTGCCTGCACACACACACACACACGCACACACGCACACACACGCGCACACGCACACGCACACGCACGCACACACGCACACACACACACACAGGCAAAATGTAACATGAGATTTCGAAAGAAAGCTGTTTAATCACCTAAAAGAAGAAAATGTTCAGGAAGATTTGGCAATTTCCAAGTTTGCATTAGCGAGAAATTGGGGAAGCTCCAAGACTTTCAGAATAAATGACTAAAATGTGGTTTGAATATAATCTCTTAATGATGTATTTTGCAGAGGTGAAATGCAAATCTGTCCAAAAATAAAAGCAGTGATGGATGAAAACTCATGTATTTCAGGTATTATAACCATTGCACAATGTTGTATTGACAGCTTCGCCACAAACAGGTGGAGAGGTGTGTTTCTCACCCGAACTTGAGAGTGCGGGCGTCCCACTGCCAGAAGCAGATGGTTCCGTCTGCTCCGGTGGAAGAGAGGTATCGCTTTGAGCCACTGCACAGAGGAGAAAACTGCAACCACAACAAAGCAAACATTATTACTAGTATATTATTTATTGATTGTGGTTATTTGCTTAATTAGTCATCATTGTGTGGTCTACAATTCCATTTGTTTTTGTATGTGAGTCTGGAACACCTCACAATTAAGCCAGTTTTCATTGAAATCAATTCTACACAGCCATACTGAAAATCTAACTTGAATTGCATTTGAGTTGAGTTTATTGATCCATGACTTTCTGCATCAAAAGTGGACAACCCAACCACTTGAAATGGCATAGTTACTCAGTGATGGATAATAAAAGTCTAAATAAAAAGCATATTCATTTAGCTGATCATGTAAATACAATGCCTGATGCACCTGGAGTGATGTGATGGATGCTGCGTGTCCCTCCAACACGGCCAGAGGTGCGCAGGTCTGAAGGCACCACACTCGGATGGTTTTGTCGCAGGAGCCGGCTGCGATCATAGTGTTCTCGTAGCTCACGGCCATGTCTGAGATCTCGGCAGCGTGGCCCCGGAGCGTAGCCAGCAGACGACCATCATCTGTTCCCCAGATCTTCACCAGGCAGTCGTCCGAGCCCTGAGAATACGGCAGAAACACTCTCAATACGGGCCAAAAATTAGCTTTATACGAGACGTGAAAGCACTTCTCTGGTAAGACAAATGTAACATGTCACATCAAACGCTTAAAGACTTAGCTGAAGTCTGGAAGAAAGATTCTTAACCTCTCATTGGTTAGGTTAGTGTTCAGTGGAACCAATTCTGTCTTTGGACAATACTGAATGGATGAATGTTTTGACAAGAATTATAAAAAAAGAATGTAAGTTTACAAGGTCATTTATTATAAAGTCTTTGACCCCGTCTCACAATGGTAAAAATGTAATGTCCAAAATTAGGCTCAAACTGTGGATCTTCTAGTTTGGGGGTAAATGTTCTATGCATTGAGAAACAGCCCTTTTAGCTCGCAATGTAAAGAAGAACTAAGACTCAAGAAAGAACACATGACCTGACAGACGCCTCAAAAAGTAAAGGTGGGCCTTTTTGATTAGGCTGGCTGACAATATTTTATAACATTATTATTATTATTATTAATAATAATAATAATAATAATGCATTAGTTTTATACAGCGCTTTTCTCAAGACTCAAAGACACTTTACATTACATTATTCATTCCCTCCACAGTCACACCCGGTGGTGGTAAGCTACTTGTGTAGCCACAGCTGCCCTGGGGCACACTGACAGGGGGGGTGGCTGCCAGTCTGCGCCAACAGCCCCTCCAACCACCACCACATTCATTCATTCATTCATTCATTCATTCATAGGCAAAGCGGGTTAAGTGTCGACGACAGCGTGTGCTTGGACGGGGACTCGAACCACCGACCCTCTGGTTGAAGGGCGAGCACCTACCCACTGCACCACTTTTCAAATATTTCAATAAGAATAAAATGTCAATACACACTAAGGTTATGGATGAACAGTATAATTCACTATAAGTCTTAATGTAAGTAGATAAATTCATTGTTTCACACATTTGTTGGATTTAATGCAAACTAGGAGTTCTTACACACAGCACTCTTACGTATCAACAGTGTTTTTCCACCTCTCTGAGACAGCCTGCTGTAAGTAACTCTCTCTCTTTGGCTAAACACAATCTAACAGCTGTAGAGACTGTAGAAAATGAAGTCATCTCAGGCACTGGAGAAACTGATGAGTCCTTAGAGTGTCTTACTTTAGAGAAAAAACATATTCTGACCCTATTCTGCCAAATCAAATTCTCTTTCTATCGTTGAAATGCCGTGTCCTTGTCAAAATCACCTGGAGTGTTATTTTGTTTCATTCACATACTGTGTGTTTGAGTAATCTTGAAAGCTGTGGTGCTGAGATCCTCAGTAGCTAAAAACACTTCATTTCACCTTTCTCCATTATGTAAAGTGGGTGTGGGGGAAAAAGGGTACCAAAATGTTTTATGGATTTCACTGTAATTGACGTTATTTGACATCTACAAAGTGCAATATAAATGCAACCCCCTTTAAGGATCATCTAAACCAGGGTATACCACTTAGTTTAAGAGTGAGAGTAATCATTTTATTTCACCCAACTGTCAAAGCCTAGACCAGGAAGTGTCATTTCAGCTTCCTGATGGTCCTGTTAATGAGCATTTCTACAGCTCTATAATACCAATCAATGTGCTTATTGTCCAATCGATGGCTGGCACAGACCTTCACACACCTGCGAATCGATCTTTAACAATCACAGAGCACTGAACCCTGAAAGTATTAGTCCATTATACAACTATTAATAACCTGTCAATGTCCTCACTACTGCAGCAAGCCTAAGTAAAAACCACATGCACAGACCCCACTGATCCGATTCAGCTGTGTTGAATGTTGGGATAACAATATGAAATAGATAAATCAATTAACTTTATTTTTTTGCAGTCTACAACTTCTAGTCAAAACTGAATGCAAATCAAAAAGTGCACACTAAGGTATAACCAGGTGTAAACCAGAACTACCAAAGCGTACACCAGCATTAAACCATGACTAAACGAGGGCTAACCCAAGACTAAACCAGGGTGTATAATCCAGGACTAAACCAAGACTAAACCAGAGTGTATAATCCAGGACTAAACCAAGACTAAACCAGAGTGTATAATCCAGGACTAAACCAAGACTAAACCAGGGTGTATAATCCAGGACTAACCCAAGACTAAACCAGGGTGTATAATCCAGGACTAACTCAAGACTAAACCAGGGTGTATAATCCAGGACTAACCCAAGACTAAACCAGGGTGTATAATCCAGGACTAACCCAAGACTAAACCAGGGTGTATAATCCAGGACTAAACCAAGACTAAACCAGGGTGTATAATCCAGGACTAACTCA
>JAVQKC010118280.1:0-22059 GCA_036025475.1 Philypnodon macrostomus
AGCATATATCTCCATGCACATGTCTTTCCACCCGGGCCTAAACGCCAAATGTATATTTTACCACACTCAATAAATCATCTCTAATGCCTTTCTGTTTCTGTGAGTCTCTCCAGGTTGAATTGTGATTCAGTGCATTCATGTCTGCTCTGCTCTTCACCGTCACTTTTACTGTAACAATGCCAGTGTTCATATTAATAATAAAAAAAAAAAAAATAGTATTATGTATTATGATGAACACTGGATGCACACTGAATTTGTAGTTAAAGTCTTCTAAGACAAAAATAAAAGGTCTTCTAAAAATGAACGTATCTCAATCTTTATAAATCGTGGCATTATATTTTCAATTCTGGTCATATTGCCTAACCTTATGACTGCAGTTAACAGTTATGCATTGAATGTGGTGCCAACTTCCCACACCTGCTAATCTTATAAACTCTCCTTGATGTGTTGGCTGCTGAAAAGATTGTGCACGTGTTAAACTCAATGGTGTCAGATATCAGCCTCTGTTTTGACACTACGGGGAGTCGTGTTACTATTCTTTACTCTGACATATGATTACAGGACACACAGGAAGCACTGGAGGCAAACGGAGACCTTAGCACTGCAAGTATTCTTCGAAAACTTCAGTTTTAAAACATTGGTTTAAAAGACATCTTTATTCATTTATGCTCCGCTCTTCACCGTCACACCTGTTACTCTAACAGGCGGATCGGTGCAGCCTCTGCAGTGATGCGGTCGGTGTACTGGACTGTTGTGGTGAAGAAGCTCTCAATTTACCGGTCGACCCTCACCTATGGTCATGAGGTTTTAGGTATTGACCGAAAGGACAAGGGTGGCCGGGCGCTCCCTTAGAGAGAGTGAGGAGCTCGGTCACTCAGGAGGAGCTCAGAGTAGAGCTGCTGCTCCTTCACATCGAGAGGCGCCAGCTGAGGAGGCTCCCTTGGGAGGTGTTCTGGGCATGTCCCAGAGAAGACCTAGGACACGCTGGAGGTATGATATCTCTCGCCTTGGAGTCCCTCCAGAAGAGCTGGAGGAAGTGTCTGGGGAGTGGGAAGTCTGCTTAGACTACTGCCTCCGCGACCCGGCCCCGGATAAGCGGAAGAAGATGGATGATAGTATTATGATAAACATTGGATTTAACATACTGTACACTGAATTTGTAGTTAAAACGGCTTCATGAAGAGTGTTCCATGGCAGTGCACTTCCACAGTAGGTTCCTAGCAGCTCGGTCAGCTCATTGTGAAAAGGATCAATGGCTCCTGTCCGCAGACCAATATACGACTGCATGTAATAGACCAACTATGTACAATGAGTCATCCAGGCCACAACAGGCACTACAATCATTTTGTAAAATACAGGCATAATATCACCTCTTTATTATAGTAGCTGTTAGTGGATAAGACGTATGGTGAACATCCATCAATAGGGGGCGCTAAAACATTTTTGTGACAATTATCTTGCCATAATAATTGCATTTAACAAAAAAATCACAATAAAAAAGGCCTTAAAATACTGGACTCACACATGTTTTGTTGCATAGTTTCTCCCATGGGCCAATATCACTTGAACTTAAACTAAAAATAAAAAATTGTCTGTCACAATAAAGTCCAATGGGCATTGAGGTCGGGGTGGGCGATATGGTACATCCAGTCCATCCAGTGTTCATCATAATACTTAATAATATTTTTATCGTATTAATACAAACATTGGCATTGTTACACTAAAAGTGACGGTGAAGAGCAGAGCATAAATGAATGCACTGTATCACGATTCAACAATCTTCCCTGATTAAGCCAATTCTCATAACTTCATATCACAATTCGATTTTTTCCTGAGGTAAAATAAATGATGAACGATTATCACAATAATAAAAAATAGCCACGATAAATAATAATGATAATAACTGTAAGGATTTGAGAGTTTGACAAGGGCCAAATCAGAGCAAAACTGGAACTCCTGTGCCGTGTTCCCGGTCTGGAGTGGTCAGTATCTGTTAAAAGTGTCCAGGGAAGGAACATTGGTGAACTGACGACAGGTGATGTAAGTGGGCAGTTACGGCTGGCCTGTGTGGTCCAATCATCGGAAGATATTATAACAGCCGACCAGTAAATACTATTCAGGTCATCATCATCATCATCATCATACTATAGTGTTATGCCTGATCAGTGTATACAAGCTTTAGGTTTAGTCTAGTTAAATAATTTAAGTTTGATTTAAGAGCTACAAAAAGCTATACAAAGCCTTTTTACAATGCCTCTCAATCCATTAGCTATAATCCTTCAAACTAGGGCACCGCTATTGTATTGTAATGAAAGCAATCAACATGTTCCTATTGTGAACTGTGCCTGGGTTCAGCTCAGACATCGGCGCATATATATATAAGCATTTTATATAGAAACATATGACTATCCTTTCTGCAGTCTTTATCGTCCACTTGATAATATGTGTTGAACTTCCTCTATCGCTTCACTCACCGGTATCGTTATCTCAAACATGACCTTGGCCTCTGCTTACATCACTGTCTCTCTCTCTCTCAATCGTCAGCAGCAGCGGTCTACATTAACCCAGATTTCTCTCCCTCTCACTGGTTTGCATTGCCTCCCAGACCAAAACCAGAAAATGCACTTCTGTAAGATTAAAGGTGTTAAAAATTCTTAATCAGACCCTGTTCTCGGATGTAAAGTTGGTACACCGATTATCATATTAATTTAATCAGCAACATCAAATCAGACTTTGTGGGATACCACTTTGACCAAAAGCAGACGAGTTTTACCGTCGTCCCTCCCCTGACCTCTACAGACTACAGGCGACTTACTTTACATCATAGAACAGGATCAGACAGTCATTTTGAACCATTTTCTGTTTTCATGAAATGTACGGACTACACCTTTAACCATATATGCAAACAGAGTTAAAACAGTTAGCTTTCGATGGATTCAAAAATATTAAGTTAATGAATATATTCTAACTTTAGCGTTACTGACTGTATTCATTGCAACTTCCTTACAATGCATCTACAAATTCTTTCAAGGTTTCAAGTTTCAATTTGTCATATGCACGTTCAACACAGGGTCAAAAAATGCAATAATGGTACATGGTAAAAAGGAGATGAGTAACAATATAATAAACATATAATAAAAAAGTACAATAAAAACGACAAAGCTGCAGGTAGGATTAGGTGTAAGTAGAGTATTTCACAGGTGGTAAAACCATTTCTGCAACCCATGTTTTAGCTATAGGGGTCAAAGCAACTATGGGCCTTTGGCGGTGTAAGACTTGGACAATAGCCAGTTAGTTGCAGTAAAGACAACCATTTACTCACACATTCATTCACCAATCCTGAAACTGGAATTGGCTGGCCTGGGAATCTCAGAAAGGTACACAGTGGATCCATTAGAACCATTTGACCAATTATTTGACATAACAACAATAGGCCTTTATGTTGAGTTCATGGACCACTTCAAAGTTGCTCTTTGCGGCTCATCCACGTCTGCTACACCCCTGGGACTATCCTTCCACTTCCTTTCACCGTCATAGGATCTTTACCAGCTCAGATTGACAGTCAAAGACACTATTATTCTATGGCCTTAATCAGTGACCTAGCTGTAGATATTTCCAACTAAGGTTTAGGGGTGGCTTAGCCCTGAAAAAGGTACATTTGAACACAGTGAAAAGCTTTTTGACTTTGAGGGACTTGCAGGCCTAACAACTGCCCCGGTGATGTAGCCCACAGGTAAAACATGCCCTACTGTGCTGGCATCAACAAGAGTATGATGTATAGAGTAGAATGCATTTTATGTCTGCATACTATTAATCAGGTGTCTTGCTCAAGGACACATCGGCAGCATAACATAAAACTACTTTTTAAAAGCATTATGAAAGCTTGTGGCGTTCAGTCAGTATTTTGCACTGGGGCCCTCTGTAATTATTACCAAACGCTGTCTGTGTGTGACCCATATTTGTGATGCAGAAGAGCTAGCAGCTGTAGCTAACTGCTTTAGCCACAGCTAGCGCACAGTCAAAGAACAAAGGGTGGCACAGCGGGGCTTAGTTAATAAAATCCGTATAGTTCATAAAGTAGCGGACAGACAGGGCATCGTCTGGGAGTCCGAGGGACGCTGTGAGCGCACGGACACCGGGTACCGCTGCTTCGATCTACGCGTAAAAGGAGAGAAGAACCAGCGCGCACCAAGCAGCAGGACCTCAGCCAGGACACACTTCTGATCCCAAAGGAAGCCCACTTAAATAGACACCTTCTCATGCACAAGAAGCCGCGGATAAGTTACCTCCAGTGCCGTCCGAGTTCTCGTTGAGGCTGCCCGAAGAGTCGTGGTGGCTCCCCACACAGCCACCCATGGATGTTTTGGCGCAGCAGCCCGGGCGTTTGTGGTAGCTCACCCCCGGCCCACAGCTAGAGCTACATCCACACTAGCAGCCCCTCTCTCTCGGTTTTCCTCCTCCTCCCCCCGCCTCCCCCTGCCCTGCTTCCTTCTTCTCGCCTCCTATCTCCTCGTACACTTCAGTCCTTTCCTCCGTCTGCAGCGGCGTGGGGTCACTGGCTGCTGCGGGCATCGTCCCGTTCATGAGCGGCTGGTGTGGGGGGAAGGGGACGGGAGAGTGCAGGGTAGTGATGGAGGGGGAGGAGGGTGGAGAAAGTCAAGCCCACAATGACACAAAATAATAAAATACAAAAGCGCAATGTCAAATGATGCGGTTTAACAGGGTTCAAAGGTCATGCTTAAGACAAAGTAGCCTAGAAGTCAGTATCTTGATAGTGTTTTTTTCTATTTGCCCCAGAAAATGTCATTCAGCAGGAGGTCTAGGTCAAGTGGTAGTCCCATTTTTCCTCATAGAGTGCACTTTGCAGGTATAAGAGCCTACACAGTTTTTTTTTATTTATATAGTCATTTACAGGCTTAATATACACAAACAGGACCAACTGATCTTTACACTGTTCAATGCATTGCTTGTTTGTCACAGGGTGGAGGCCGAAGACTGCACCGTCTGAAAGTGAGAAAAGATGGAGGCCCATTGCATGCAGTGGCTCACCTTTCATTGTAATTTGCACAGTAGTAGTTTGGCCAGCTACCTGTGCCTGTCATTTCAGCCTCTGCATCCTTTTCTCTCACTTTCACTCCACAAATCACATCGTGGGTCTTCCTCTAGGCCTCCTCCTGTCTGGCAACTCTAACCTCAACACCCTTGTACTTTTCTAAAAGATTCTCTATCTGTTATATCCAGTACCCTTCCTGACACAAGCCTCTAAGCCTCTGCGTTTATCCAGACAAAGAGCGCACTGGTTATTCCTTTGTTGTTAAGTCTATAGCCAGGTTAGGTTAGCTCTATATGTGCGCTCTAAGAAATGAACTCTGTGCTGTTGATATTCAATTACAGTTTTGCTTCTTAAATAAGTCAAAGTATGGATTGAGGTTAGTAATGCAGTTGATTTGATCTAAAGTACTGATGCACACCATGTAGTTGGACACAATATATTTCAATTCAACAGATATGAATGTATGAATGTGATATGAATTGTCCTATTGTCTGAGACAGTAAATGTGTATCCAATGCAATGTTCGGCAGTAGTAAATAAGGCCCCACTGTGGATATGAGAAACTCTTGAGGCATGAATGTGGTTGTGTGATTGGTGTTTGGTGGTGGACGGTGGAGCAGACTGGCAGCCACGCCTCTGTTTGTGTTCCCCAGTGTTGATTAAATGCAATGTGAGCTTTTTAGCCATATTGTTTATTTATACTAACTCAACAATGTGAATAATAACACGGTTGAGGTAGATTTACCCAGAACTTTATTGAAATCTTAAGTTATATATTACCCAAACCTTTGTCCCCTGCTTCACTGCACTTTTATAGGCCCACACCTCCTCTACACACTCTATTTAGCCTGCCTACAGTTATATTACATTTATCACTGTATCATTAGCATATTTGACCAAGAGTGTAACCAAGAGGCCCTCATATTGAGTTTGTCTTTTGTCCGAGGGGTGCGCTGTCCTATAAGATACAATGAACAGATGGTGTTCGGGTTTGCATGTTTTTTGGCTTTGAAGAGACTGTACTTTACCCAGAGGCGTTCTAGTAGGAAGCAAAGGCAGTACAATTGAACTGGGGCTCAGAGCGTTGAGGGGCCCACTGGGAGTCCCAAGACTAAACCCGATCTATACAGAACTAAATCAGGTCTAAACCAGAACTAAATCACATCTAAACTAGGACTAAATTGGTCTAAACCAGTATAATAAAGGACTAACAATGGACCAAATCACAATCAAATCAGGTTTGAACCAGGACACACTGCACTGGGTCCTTGAGTTTACTCTTCTTATAGGTATATGACCAATAATGTGTATACATATTTTTCAAAATGATCCTTATGTGGCAGTATATAAAACTTATAGTCATCAAACTGCAAATGTTTTATGTTGTTATGTGTATTATGTTATGTTAAGTAAAAATGATTGGTACTCCCAGCCCAACTCCTTTTTGTGTCTTTATACCAGCTGACAGTATTTTTGTCAGTGGCACGTTCAGTACAAAATGCATTCATGAAGTGCATTTGATTTCTTATTCATAAAGTCTTCAAAAACCTCTGAGCTTTAAATTTTCACATTCACCACGGGTCCACTTTGTAGTTTCCGAGGAGCTGAAAGAGAAGAGATAAGAGACGGGTTAAGACATGGACATTTTAAGTGAATTAAAGAGTTATGATCAAACACAGGCTTTTGAGGAATGGACAATCAACAGGACTTTTTTGGCACAAAGTTACTAAACATCCTTTTCATTCTCACACATATTTGGGGTTGAGGACACCGCTGCTACTTTGAGCCTGAGGTGTACATTCTGGGCACTATAATACTGACAACCATTCATTCTCGCATTCACTTCCAGTTTGCAACACTTGCACATCTTTGGATGGTAGGAAAAAGCTGAAGAGAACCTGCAGTAACACAGGGAGAACATGCGGACCCTTAGACAGACCGACCAACCAATAATTATAATATGTCCAAACTTGTAGTCAATAAGCTACTAAACCTCCAGTTTAACTGCCAAATAACCCACAATTAATTTGAATCGCCCATATTAACCCTCTGCTGCCTAATTGTCCAAACATTTGCCTTATTGACATGCAATGACATAATAATGCATTAGTCTTCTATAGTGCTTTTCTAGACACTGAAAGACGCTTTACTATTTTATGTATTATTCCTTCACTCCTCAGTCATTCTCGGTGGCCCCTCCTGAACACATTCATACAATGTGTTGCCAATGATTCATCTCATCAGGTTATGTGTTGGCCAATGGACTGTTTACACTCATGGTGATCTATGTTCTTCACAAAGACAGCACTACTGAATGTCAAATGCCTATTCAATTAAATACAATTTTATTTGTATAGCCCTATATCACATAAAAGTTTACTCAGAGGGCTTCACAGAAAGATATGTATGTAAACAATAATCAATGTCATTGCAAACAATAAACAAAGTTAATAGAAAATCAATAAACACACAAACAACAGGGCTGTCCCAGAACATCCCCTGTCCTTAGACCCTCCATTGTGCTCAGGAAAAACAAAAAATCAATTTATGGGAAAAAGAGAAACCTTAGGCAGAACCACATGATAGAGGGATCCACTCCCAGGACAGACAGGCTATAGATGTGTCCAGGACTGATGGATGAGGTTCTTGTGCTGAGAGAGTTCAATATGTGTGTGTGGATGCCTAGGGGAGGGTAAGAATAGAATATCTCCATTTTAACTAAGATCACGATTCATATATTTTTGTTTTACAGAGAGAGACTTGTTAATCAGTGTCTTGATAAAACCAGTTGAAATACCAATCCAATGTTCATCATATCATACTTAATAATATTTATTTTTCCTTTTTTGTTTTTACTCATATGAACACTGGCATTCTTACAGAAAATGGTGAAGAGCAGAAGCATAAATGAATGCACTGTAGTATGATTCAACAACCTTCCCAGATTAGCAGATCGAAGAACACAATCTTCTATCACTATATCGCACACCCCTACTTGCACCACTTTTTGAGTTCAAATGTTTTATGACACTCTTACTAGAGGCTAGTACAGTGGCCTTAGTAGTATATCACTGTATCCTGCTGTTGAAAGGGTACACCTGATAAAACAGTGCTGCCTGGTCACTATCTTTAGTCCTGTCCTGAAGAGATTCAATGTAACTGGACACTTTGGACACATTAACTCATGTCTTTACTCGCAGCACCAGCAGACACAAGGTCACTTTACAAGGATTTGGTATAGAATTACAATTATTTATCTTTTCAAAGAATTATTACATATGTTTCTGGTTTGTTGACTGGCCACATAATTAGGTAGACCCTGTGCCTAATAAAGTGGCTGCCAGTGTGGTCTTGAGTGCTCAGAGATCTGTAGAGCTTGATTGGTTATCTGAGATGCAGTGTTGCCTTTTTCGCCCACAGAACTGCCACTCACTGGATGTTGTATCTTTTTGAAACAATTCTCTGTAAACCCTAGACACGATTGTGTGTGAAAATCTTAATTTGAGCAGGGTTGTCTTGAACATATGTGCATGATGCGTGTGATAGATTCATAATTTCAGCCCACAAGCAGGTAAATAAGTCTACCTAATAAAGTGGCCAGTGATTGTATATCGTTTCTAAGTCAGCATACACCTTTGACATATACCGTTTTGACAAGGTTAAGCCCTCCTCTCTTCTCTAGGGAGGTTCCTGATTTAGTGTTGTTTTTCCCATAGTAACTCTGCAGTAAGCTGTCAAATATTCACACTGACAGTCAGGGCAGGAATAAGCCATGACCAAACACGCATGAAGGTGACAAAGACATGCCACAGTGACCTCTAGTGATGCGTGACCTGACGTATGAGGTGTGGAAAGGTACCTTAACATGTTTTCTCTATGTACTTATATACGGTACCTGTATAGGGTACCTTGAAACTTGAAGAGATGGTCAGCCTCTACATTTATGGGAATAAAACATTTGTAGTCTATATTCTATTTGCATTGAACTTTGAACTTATTGAAACCAAGCTAATAAAAAAATCATATTCTTTGCAATGTGATTTCCAGTTGAATAAAAATCATGTAGGCTATTTAATTACAATTTACTAATAATTATAAATATTGGTGAGCTTTCTAGACCACTGCACAAATTTAGTCTCATTCTAACCCCATCTCGTGGTAAGTCTTGTATGATTTGGAATATGGATTATGTTCAAAGAAATTGTAGTAATTAAAACGTTATGATTAATTTTAAGATACCTTCAATATAAATGATATGTACATTAGAAGACTAAATATCATCTAAACATAGCTGGCCTATCTCTGATTACAACATATGACCTGTATTTGTCAAACCAGTATTGGAAAAGACAGGGGAAGAAAATGAGGTTCTTAGACTTAGACTTTGTTTATTTGTGATACACAGGTTCAACACAAGGTCAACAACGTAATGAAATGCTTAGGATCAGAAGAACCGTTTGACTCGCTAAGATAGTCCAGAAGTACTAGTAGCATGCAATAATAGTACATGGTAAAAAGAGATAAGCAACCAATATAATAAACATATAATTAAAAATAAGTACAATAAAAATACAAAGGTGCAGGTAGGATTAAATAAGGTGTAAGTAGAGTATTTCACAGGTGGTAAAATTACTTCAAATGAATTTCGTATTGCACATGATATAGTATTGCACAGGTTCCTGTCATTGTCCAGTAGATGGTGCTGTTGAGTGTTTAAAGCAGTGAGCTCAGTGAGATCATTAGTGATGTCCAGCTGTGAGTGATGGTGGCTGTCAGTTGTTTGCCCCTGCATTGATTAGTTTGACCCTGTTGGTGTCTCTTCATGCACAATTGAATCTCATAATAAAAACTCCATTACTACTGGTCAATGTGGCAACCCACAAAACTCCAGACTACAGCTTTAACATTGACACATGCTAAATATGCTTTTTGTGTGAGTAATGCAGAAGGAGTTTCTACCATTTACAGGTTGTGTCTTGGCTCACCCTCTATTAATTTCCTTTGGGGAGGGTAGATTGAGCTGGTTTGGACATGTGCAGAGGAGGAACGGTGAATAATGGGTAGAAGGACCTTAGGGCTGCCAGACAGGAGGCCTAGAGGAAGACCACAGTGAGCTCAGATCACAACTGCACAATTCTTCAATTCAAATGGAACTTCATTGATCAGTTATTCTGTTTTTATCGTGGTTTTGTCTGATTGTAGCATTTTCACAATATGATTCTCCATCAGTTTACTGAACTGAGAGAATCCTAAATCCACACCAGAATTAAACCAAGTCTACACAAGGACTCAACCAGGACTAACCACATTAACCCGATGCATGACCTACCAATACCTACACTCTTCCTTGATTAACTTTTTATTATCATCATCGGGAATGTTAATTTCTTTTCATCTTTCCACTGCTGCAGATTGTAGGTTGGTGGGCAAGGTCTAGAACAGGCGTGGAACTTTTTTCACTGAGGCCCACGTTGTCAAAAAATAATCCTGAGGAGGGCCACTCTCTTTCACTTCAGGGTCAAGTCTAGTTTCCATGCAGTAAAAAGACCATTTGGACCAACTGAGAGGGCCGCATCTGGCCCCCGGGCCGTAGTTTGGACCCCAATGGTCTAGAGGAATCCATCAGATATCATAGCAGCTATGATACTCTAGATGAGAACATTGACTAGCACACAAAACCATGAATCAATAATATGCCAACTGATGGGTTAGATTTTATTACATGAAGCTATACATCTGTTGAGTCTGTATCTCTACACATGCAGTGATGTTAGCTAGCTTAATTAGCTAGTATTAGCTTAGTTAGCCAGTGCACTAACTACAAAGTAGTAATTTGATGATAAAACACTATCACACAAAAGAACATATATTATGAGATTTACAATTCTAATAATACTTACACATGTTATGTGTAAATGTATCCTGCTGGCATTAGATGTGTGGATCGACAGTAAATATATTCCTGACAGTCACAGATAAAAAGGTATGCGTGGTATATAGGGTTAATCTTTGAAATTGCACAGAAAATGCCTGGGGTAATTTTTACCCCACATGTGGAAAGTACTGATACAAAAAATGCAATTACTTAAAAAATAGAATAATTAGCTACAAATCCAAAGACTGAGTCTAAGGAATACACGGAAGATTAAATGTATATAAGAAAACTACTACTGTGGCTCTGTACTGCCCCCACAATGAAAAAGGCTGAGCCTATATTGAATGTAGCCTAATCTATAATACGGCTCAATTTGCCAATCCTCTTCCCCCAATCTATCTTCTCTGACACGTGGATAAATGGGCTTTTCACATTGATTTACTATTAACCATCTTCATCTAATGTTTGCTTCTTCTCCTCCACCACCATCATCTTTTAGATCCATTGGTCTCAATTGTCTGACCATTTACAGATGTCCAGTCGTCCCATCCACATCAAAGAAAAACTGTGCATTGATTCACCGCTATCTGTAACGTGTGTCCCCAAGTGTAGCTCGATTGTGATATGTTGGACTAAGGATTTTATAGTCATTCATGTCCAGCTGTGAGTGATGGTGGCTGTCAGCTGTTTGCTCCTTCATTGATTTGTTGGTATTGCGATGGTCAGATAAAAATGTTGCCCCCTGTTGGTGTCTCTTCATGCACAATTGGATCTCATAATAAAAACTCTATTACTATTGGTCAATGTGGCAACCCACAAAACTCCAGACTACAGCTTTATCATTGACACATGCTAAAGATGCTTTTTGTGTGAGTAATGCAGAAGGAGTTTCTAACATTTACAGGTTGTGTCTTGGCTCACCCTCTATTAATTTCCTTTGGGGAGGGTAGATTGAGCTGGTTTGGACATGTGCAGAGGAGGAACGGTGAATAATGGGTAGAAGGACCTTTGGGCTGCCAGACAGGAGGCCTAGAGGAAGACCACAGGGAAGATGTGGTGAAAGAAGACATGCAGTTAAAATGTATGGTATAATTCCCCCACAAGTGTGGACAACCATGGGTCCCAAGCCTGCTTAAACAGAGACAAGACGGGAGGTCAGAGGGAGATGGAAGCTGGTAGTGTTAGATTGTGATCACACACATATTTCAAACGTGATTTATACTTTAGTAAACATTAGTCGATACATTTTTGCCTTTACTGAGGTGGTATGTTAAGATAACTGCCTAATGTGTGAGTAATGTTCAGGGAGTATAGTTCACAGTCCTCAGAAATATAAATATATTGTTTGTTCTTTGGGGATTCCTTGAATGTATTTATTTATATATAGGAGGGGCTTTGGGAGAGGCATAGCAGACAATCACCAAGGGCCACATCACTGCATAGTTGAACAGTGACAGAGTCCAGTCAAAAACTGACTGATCAGACGCCTTTAACTGTGATTCCAAATATTATACTGCCATGGAACTTAAAGTCTATTTCTCGAAGCGCTTTTTCAATTAGTGTGTTATTTATGCACTCACAGTGATAATGGTAAGCTTCCACATCAGCCATGATATAAAATAGTCTTCTGATGTATTGCCAAAAAGCACAACCGCAGTATCAACTGGGGGATTGAACTGTCAATCTTTGGTAATCTCCCAACCAATTAACCAACTTGCAGAACAAAAGTCTTTAATGTATACTCAATTAGTCCCTTGACTAGACAACACTAGACTAGACTTGGTTCAGTTCTGTTTTAGTCCCTTTTCAGTAATACATTTATTATTTGTAGATACATCTTTTGTTTTTCATTGAACCCATGCATTTTTCCATCTCACGTAAAATATTATTTACTGATGTGACCTTTAATATGAGAAGTGGCTCTCAAATTGTGCTACAGCTCCCACTGGTGGTAGTAGTTTTGTTTAATTAGAGCCAGATTGTAGCTGGTTAAAGCACAGTTTAATAGTGGTCTAGATCAGCGGGGATTGAACCATAAACAGGAAATAGTTCATACTTCATACAATTGTGGATGTTTTCAAAATAACCCTAGGCTTTATCATTTATCAACGTCTCAACTGACCACAGACATTCACAGATTCATTATGCATTGTACTTTTTATTGTCAATCAAACTAAAGCTAAAACTTCAAGCTCTCTTAACCCTTGATCCCCACTAGCTGCTTTAGATGTAACACTGTTGTGATTTACACTCACAGTAGACCACAAGGCCATCTCAATGACTTCCTTTGGGGTGAGCTGCAGATGAGTGAGATGCCCGGACCGGAACAGGACAAGCAGAGACTGCATAGGGACAATCAGTATAAAAACCATCTTCTCAAAACAATGCGTCTCGTGCAAGGAAGTCTTCAGCATCGGACGAACTACGAGGCGGCCTTACGCCAACCCAGTGTGGAATGTAGAGTATAGCAGCAGTCACTCCCAGTTTTAATGGGACTCCGAGGGTTAAAGGGGATCTTACACAAATGCATTATTATGATGAGCCTGTTGTTTTGTTGTCAACAATACGTAGATGTTTGACCGTCAATAAAAAAAAAAAAAAATGTATTACTTAATTATCTCTCACCGTGTTACACAAAGAACCCGAGCATTGTAATTATTGCAGAAAAAAACCCACATGTCTGAGCAGCTTTGGACAATGTTTAGTCCTAGTTTAGACTTGGTTAAGTCCTGGTTCAGTTCTGGTTTAGACCTGGTCTAGTCCTGGTTTAGACATGGTTTAGACCTGGATTAGACCCGGTGAAGACCTGGTTTAGATTTGGTTTTGACCCGGTTTAGACTTGGTGAAGACCTGGTTTAGTCCTGGTTTAGACCTGGTGAAGACCTGGTTTAGACCTGGTGAAGACCAGGTTTAGTTCTGGTTTAGACTTGATGAAGACCTGGTTTAGACCTGGTTGAGTCCTGGTTTAGTCCTGGTTTAGACCTGGTTTAGACCTGGTTGAGTCCTGGTTTAGTCCTGGTTTAGACCTGGTTTAGATCTGGTGAATTCCATTTTTACCTTATTTAGTGATGTATTTGGCTTATTATTGGTTTAGATCTGGTTTAGTGCCAATTTAGACTAATTTTACTACCGCAAAAAGACACTTGGAAGCCATATATTTCCTTGGTGTGAGTTTATGAACCACTGATCCAAATCAACCTGCGTCTCTACGTAGTTTCCAACATCATTAGCTTCAGAAATGTGTGGAATTTATAACAATGTGTCACACTCACAGTCGCTCCCAATTTGAATGTGTCAAAGAGCCTGCTGTTTTAATGTCAACCGTAACTGGATGTAGGTGATGCATTTGTAAAAGGGAGTATGTGGTGAGATGATACAGAACAATCTTCTACGTACTGTATTAGGTTAACCTCCATCATAACACCGACATAAAAGAAAAATATTTGAGATTATCAGCATGTTTTTCACTATAAGTCACTCTTATTACCGCAATGCAACATTTTACCTTTATTAAACAGCTTCAGGGTCAATGTTTTAGCTAAAATTAATTGTGGTGGGGTGAATGAAGCTTTTTTCGACTCTTCTCTGTGTTTTGGAGAAAAAACAACTGAGTGGACCAACCTATAGTCCCTCTCTCTGGAAGATGGACGGTACCATTAATAATAAAGTCTATGTTTTATTTTATTTACTTTGTATTAGGTACATGTAAAATATAGGGGGAGCTCTATAGAGACAGATGTGACCAAAACAGCCAATGTCAAAGTTGTACTGTATTTTAAATGATTGCTGAGTGTCGATGTTGCCTAAAGGCACTGGCAGATAAATTAGTTCCAGACAAACTTACTCAATTATTCATTTTAAATTGACCAAATGGAAAGCTCTGTCTGAACACAGATTATGCCTGTTATAGGTAAATATGCAGTTGATAAATGTCAGATGTGTCAGACAGTGGTTTTGAATATCTGGTTAGCACGTCAGCCTCAAAGCAATAAGAGAGCTGCTATGTCTTTGTGGAGTTTGGATGTGATCCCTTTTCACAATCCAAAGAGTATTAGTTGACTGGTGCCATCTGAAATGAAACAAAAACACACTGTAGTGCCCGTGATCACTCAGGTAAATGTTTTATTAAAAAACTTTTGGAACAGGAGCTGCTGTTTCAGCCAGAGCTCACGCTTACAGCTACAAATGCATAATCACCCAGACCCGCTCTCCAAGTCCCACTGTGTCTGCGCAGACGTCCCACATCTCACGTACAGAACAGTTAAAGGCAAATAGGAACAATAACACATAGCGATTATTTTTTTGTATGTGGTGCATGTTGAAGAGTTGTGCAATGGCCAGTTAGTTGCAGGGCTGACACAGGGTCATCCACTGTCACATTTGTTCAGTAGGGACAATTTGTTCACTTTGTAAACTGATTGAATCACAAAGCAGATGAATGCTTATAGAAGGTGAGCCAAAGAGAACTATCAGTAACACAGGGAGGACATGCAGACTCACAAACGGACTAATATTTGTTTGATGTTGTGCAGATTGTGAGTTGTATGTTTTGTTTATATTTCAGTCTTTTTTATCTGTACACAGGAAATGGCTTAAAGGATGTTCTCTGCAGCACTTTGTAACACTGCACATTTTAGCCTCTGTTACCATTTGTATTTCAATACTATTGCATTTTAATGTTGCCTTTAGGCCACTGGAAGACAAGCAACCAGAAAAACTCTGCTTCTCCCACCATTCAACTATATTTTTGTGAGAGTAAATCCAGGGTCCAGGGTTTGACCCCACTTTAGGCCCATAGTTGCTGAGATGATTTTCTGTCTCTGTTATCTCCCTCTGTGTGTTTTTACATTGTCAAAGAACAAAAAAACATCACATAATCTCAACAATGTTATTACTCACATCTTTGTTTTCATTGAGAAACCCACATGTCTGTAAAGCATGCTGATATAAGATTTAGGTTGGATACCCTCAACATACTAAAGATCTCTCTCAACAGTATTACGTCATAACACAATAAATGGATGTGAATGAAGAAGCAAACTGGGGCCACTCCTCTGCCTGACTTTGGTCATCACCACTGCTGCTCTGTGCTGGCTGTGTGCATGCTGTTGTTCTAATTCCCCCCACACAAGGAGAGGAGTCTCACTTTGGTAAATGGTGTGTGCAAAAGTGTTTATTAGTGCCACTCTGAATGCCAATCTAATGCTGCTTTCAAGTGCAGGTCGACATTTGTGGCTTCTGATGATGGATAACATTAGTTTAGTTTGCCATGCTGAATCAGTCAGTAACAGGTCAGGCAGTCTGTGTGGTCATCTATAGGATAAAACCCACATCCGCATGCAAGGTCCAGCACTCCTTCCAAGTTACATACCTAGAAGTCGTTTGAGGAGGATAAATTGAATATTTTAAAATGAAAACAACATTAACCAGAACTTACTGTAGGCCACATTCTAACTGCAAACAGATTGAGCACTTAACACCCAAAGAATCTAAATAGACATGTCCAACTTCAATTTGTCAAGGGCCACACTCATACTTGAATATGGTTGTTTGGAACTGTTTGGCGTAGTTAGCACTTCCACCTCTATGCAGTGTGATTGTGGGTCTGTAGTGGAGTGGAGTCTGCAGGTCCTCTCTGTGTTACTGTACTTCAGGGCACACTGAACCTGCTAGTATTCTGTGAACTGACGACTCAATAATTGTCAATCGGGAATGACTGGGGACTGTATGGTTAGGTGTTTGTGTATGTCTCTGTGTCAGCCCTTTGACTATATGTACCCTGCCTAAGGCTCATAGTTGCTGCCACCCACTGCTGTCCCCCTAACTGAAAGCAACATGCGTAAAGACAAATTGAGTATTTTAACATGTCAAGTGAAACATTAACCAGGACTTTGTTTGACTGTAAATGGATTAAGTGCTTAACACGCAAAAGCTTTTAAGAAGAACAGTAGCATCCAACTTATATTTGTCAAGGACCCCACTCCCACGTCCAATACATGCATTAGGAGAAGTGACTATTCTAAAATGTTACTTGATGGTTGTCTGTCTTTAAATGTCTCTCTGTTAGCCCTGCAACAAACAGACCATTATCCTGATTCCAGAGTGTTTCCTGCCTAAAGAATGAGTCTCCCACCAACAACCCAACAACTAAAAAGTAGAAGGATTAACTGAATTAACTAATTGCAGTTTCAGTGTAAAAAGGCTGTGTGTCCCCGGGCCTATGTCCCCGGGCCTATGTCCCTAGGCCCATGTGTCCCCAGGCCTATGTCCCCAGGTTGTGTGTCCCAGGGCTTATGTCCCCAGGCCTATGTCCCCGGGCCTATGTCCCCGGGCCTATGTCCCCAGGCCTATGTCCCTGGGCCATGTGTCCCCAGGCCCTTGTGTCCCCAGGCCTATGTCCACAGGTCGTGTGTCCCCAGGTTGTGTGTCCCAGGGCCTATGTCCCCGGGCTTATGTCCCTAGGCCCATGTGTCCCCAGGCCCATGTGTCCCCAGGCCTATGTCCGCAGGTTGTGTGTCCCCAGGTCGTGTGTCCCCAGGTCGTGTGTGTCCCCAGGTCGTGTGTCCCCAGGCTCAAACCAGTCATTTAAGAAATGATTTTGCATTTCTTAATTAATTGCAAATGTTGACCTCGTTCCTTAAAAGATAATCAATAAATTCCCAAGCCTACATCTACAACATTGTATTGTAGCTATTACGGTGAGTACTCTCTGGACATTCTGACAACTTCCCATTTAGAAGGAATAAGGCAAAGCAATGTGACTCTTATCTATCAATTCATTCAAGTGAATGGACCCCTCTTTAAACACTTGGATCCTTATTTTTTGTTGATAATTACATTGTGATATTATTGTGAATATGATAGTAATTATTTATTTTGAATTGCTGACTAGATAGACTGCCTATTTGTGAGATATGGCCAGTGATAGCCCAACCAGAAGTCACTTTTATTGACTTTTATAACATTTACCCCTGGGCTTTATAGTCCATGTCAGAACACTATATTGCTTTACCATTGTGAGAGTGGGCCACGGTCCAATTTATGGGCTGCAAAGATAATAGATCAAATAGACATGTCATTTGCAGTTATTCATTCTACAAATAATGTTTTGGCCAGGATCTTCCAGCTGAGATACAATCAGGAAAGTTGTTAGAAATGTCTCTTTTATGGTTTGTTTGTCTCTAAGTCATTAAACTTGATATAATCATACCGGGCTTCAGGCACAAATAACATAAAAGGGCCGATTGTATTTTTCCATAAAGTAAATGGTGTTTGTATTCCATCATGTCCTCAGACAAATGTTATCTCACAAAACATTAGGCAGAGCAGTGTGTGGAGTTTGTGAAGAGTTTCTAGCAGAACCATCTCACTCTCCTCCATCACCACCTCAGCAGCAGAATAAGCTCCTGGAGAAGATCTAAAAAAAAAGTAAATAATCCTAAAGCCATAAACCTATTTGGCATTGGTTCTCAAACTGTGGTACGTGGGCTCTCTCTGGTGGTACGTGGGCTCTCTCTGGTGGTACTTGGACCTGGTTTTGTCCTGGTTTAGTGCTGTGATTTTGTCCTGGTTTAGTGCTGTGATTTTGTCCTGGTTTAGTGCTGTGATTTTGTCCTGGTTTAGGGCTATGATTTTGTCCTGGTTTAGTGCTGTGGTTTAGACCTGGTTTTAGCCTGGTGTAGACCTGGTTTAGAACTGGTTCAGTCATGGTTTATGTTTAGACCTGGTTTAGTCCAATATTACACCTGATTAAGACTTCCTTTAGTCTTGGTTTAGTTGTGGGTTAGTCCGAGGTGGTACTTGGTGTGAAAAGTTTGAGAACCACTGCTATTTGGCATAGCCTCTTATTACAGTGTACAGTTTCTCATTGTCCAAAGTGTATCCTAGCTGAGGTTGAATTACAAGGAAAAAATAAATAAATGATTGAATTGACAGACTTTTGGTGTTGAATGCAGGATTATGAGGTCATTTTTTCCAGCCGGTATCACTGACGCATTTCTTTGTTCATTACATCTCAACACCTAAAACACAATTGGTATTCTTGGTACTATAATGGAACAGAAAGTGTAGGGACAGTAAGTACAAGGTCTATGACTCAAACAATGTGTCAAAGGAACTGGGCCCGCTCCACTGGAAGTTCCTCTGCAGCAGCCCCCAAATGACATCCGCACCTCACCTTAACCTCACACTGGGTCAGCACTTTCTCTGTTAGCTATAAAGGCAAAATTATAATACAATAAAGAGTCAGATTTCATTCATGGGGATGAATTTCAAGCTCATATCCAGAGGTGGATGGCTTTATCTGGTAAGGCGCTTACGTTCTGGACACTATACTGTTCATAATCATATTTATGAATAAGCAGTATTTTTATATTGGTAGACAGATCGGTGTAGGACGATTACCGTACAGTCAGAAGGCCTAGAGGTAGTTTGGTTGTTTTTCCTGCGAAACTCAATTGGTAGTGGGTCAGTAGTGTGTCATCCACAGGAGGTTGGTGGTTCAATTCCCGCTCTTTAAGTTTCTGCTGGAAATGGGTCCTTGCTTCCAGTCTCTGTCTAAACCAGAGTATGAATGAGTTATTGTAATAAGTATGGCTCCTACAGAGGTACTTTACCACCAGTGTGTCAGTCAATTAATGTTAGTACTTGCAAAATAAGTAAGAGTAGATTTACTTGGGTGTGAATTTTGAGTGTTTTCCCCCATCTCTGACTACATCTTACGTCAACTTCAAGCTCAAATATTTCTTTCACACCAAATCTGCCTTAATGTGGACACCAGTCATTCTGACGTCACTCTTTCATTGATAAGTCCAAGGCCGGGCATAGTGTGAAGTCCCACAGTGACCTCATGTTTCCTGACCCTCTGCTGACGTCTGTAACAATAGTCGACCAGCGTCAGACGCACACAACATTCAAGAGTTTTATTATCCTCAGAAGAAAGTGTGTAAGAGATGATCTAACCCTGATTCAATTATACCTAATGATGTAAGGTAATAGGACTCTGTTAATGTGCTCTGAAAGGATTTACTGCACTGACCGCTAACCTTGAGAGCAGGTCAAATTGTGTGTTTTTGTGAATTTAAAGGAGCATTGTGTAGCATGTTTCATATAAAGTTAAATAAATCTGATCAATGTAATGTCACAGAAAGTTCGGGATATTTTACTTTTGGTTGAAATGTGGTTATATATTGTATTTTGGGAGCATTTTGTAAAAGTCAAACTATCCCAAACTTTTTGTGACTAGTATAATAAGTGATTTGAAGCTTCATACAGCCTATGGTAGGGCCTGTTAAGTACATTGGTTTCTATTAGTTTCTACAGCTACCCAAAGCAGGCAAATTGAGTATACATTTTTATTTGAACACGCACTTGTATAGAGACTTATGAGATGTTTATAGGTGTTACATTTAGTCTTTGTTTGTGGCCTTTTCAATAGATGGCTAATACTTTGGTATATTCAATGGTTGTGCTAGAAATGTTATTTGTACAGTTTATAACCAAGTAAACATTCAGTGAGAGCCTAAATGTTTTGAAGCACACACAATCAAATGTAACCAGAGGAAAGTAAGCAAACGTTTTACACATTTTCTGAAATATTAACTAACTTTCAAAGAAGACAAAATGGCAGTTCAACCTTTTACATTAACAACGACTCTGTGTCAAGAGCGGCCCAGCAGAGAGAGAAGGTGCCACTCTTTGAGAAAACCCTACACCCAGACCGTGATCCGGATCAGTCCCAAAATCTGTATTTGCATAAACATGCTAACAGCCGCACCAACGCCACCAAGAACATTACCTTCCTGGCGGAGGTAACAATGATGTCAAATTTGTAATTTCACCCCGGTCTCTGTATGATGCTGAGTTTGACTTCAGCGCTGCTCTGTCTGTGACCTCTGTCTCATAACAGCACTTACCCCCATCACCTGAGGCCTATGATTAGTGTCTCTGTGTATTTTAACAAATATAGAATTGAGTCATCTTTTCACGCTTGGGGAGTGGAGAGTATTCACATAATCACAAAAAGTTAGGGATATTTGACTTTTGGGTAAAATTACAGAATGCCCCTAAATGCAATAAAAATGACTATCACCTGGTTCTGCTTAAATAACCCACTTTCATGATATATACCACTGTGGCATGAACCATACATTTTACCTGTGACTCATGTATAACCATTAACTAACAGAGAATTTGTATTCATCCAATCCTGTAAAAAATTTTAAAAATGATCTGTAAACTTTTGATATATATATTTTTTTATATTTTAATGCATTTAAGATTAAGCCTAACCAAGGACTACCAAGCATTTAAATATGGATTTATGCAAAATATATAAGAGACAACTCGGGCTAAACTTGTTCTATACCAGTTCTTCTCAATTATTTTCTGTTACACCCCCCCAGCAAGAAGAAAACTATTTGCGCCCCCCGCTGCCAGCATTTTTAGACACAGTAACCACATCTAAACTGGGTCAAATTATAATCCCCTACAGGTTAATGTTAATGTACACTTTATTGTCCCCATAGGGAAGATTGTTCTCTGCATTTGACCCATCCTTCAATGCAACTGGGGCAACCTGTCAGGAGCTGACTCCTGAACATGTTTTAGGTTGGGTTTACATCTTCATAGAGACTTAGACTGCAGAGACCCAGTACCACTAGAGAACCACCCAACTGTTTCTTTCCAGCGTGTCCTTAGTGGGATGATATCTAACACATATTTTGCACATATTTAGCGTCCCATGATATTCTGGCCCTGTCCCACATGTCCTTGTATCTATGTCACATGTTGTAGTCAGTTGGCAGCTCGTCCCATCAGCTGCTGTGTCCCATATGTTACAGACATGGCAACGACAGATCATTGACAGATCAGTGACCTTCTATTTCCCCATTCGGCTTATAACTCTTTACTATAGACCTATTTACCTGATACCAGCTTAAATCGGCCTATCACATCGGCCTATCACATCGGTCTATCACATCGGCCTATCACATCGGCCTATCACATCGGCCTATCACATCGGTCTATCACATCGGTCTATCACATCGGCCTATCACATCGGCCTATCACATCGGCCTATCACATCGGTCTATCACATCGGTCTATCACATCGGCCTATCACATCGGCCTA